>APFE031602236.1:24335-68644 GCA_000404065.3 Pinus taeda | reverse complement strand
TGTGCATATTCATCTAATGTGATAACGCAAAGTTACATATATTAATTACAAGACTAAATAATATCAAGTGCAAATTAAAATAATTTCAACCACATTTTTTATTATATAAAATGTCAAGCATTACAATATGAGTTTCCAACTTAATATTTGTTGGACTATAATTTACATTTGAAATATTGTTTCATCATTTCAAAACATTATAATTGTGTAGCCATCGCAAGTGAATTCACCAACTCTAAATATTTGACCATCAATCTATATGTGCATGTCTTATGCAAGATATTGGCTCTAAAGTTATCACTAGACTGGTTGTCTTCTCTCTCTCATTTTGCATTTGTCTCTCCAGTTTTATTGTTCTCCTCTTTCTTCAATTTCTGCTTCTTACCATCAATATTGAGGTCCTCTCCTGAAAATGAAATAAAATACGATGTAGAGTATAAGACATGAAAAATGATGAATACTTGAACATAAACTAAAGTAGGCTATAAAATATTTATACGACATATACCTCAACATCAGCAATGTCAATGCCATTTTCCCCCATAAAAATTAGAAACGCGAAAAAGTTTTCTTCAGTTGGGGATAATGGCCATTATGTGGCCATATGACCTATATAAACAAAGCAAATAAAACGTCACCATATAAAAAACTACCTTAGTAACTTAGTTATATTCAACCTTCAGAGAAAGCTTAGGCACAATCATGCCAACTAAGTTACATGTTAAAAAGTTCAAGTTATAGATAACTTGTTAAAACAAATAATCAGTATGATGTTTAACTCTTGTTGTTTGATTTGCAACAACATTTCATTCCATAACGCATGAATTTGGTCAAGTATATAGACAACCTGTGCTCAAATAATAACATGAAAGTAAAATTCTTTAATAATCATGAAAATAATGGATTTGAGACTTATGCGATTTTCATTTTGTGTGGTTATGTCTTCCGGATCCATCACATTTTGTTGTTTTATGTATCTACGTTTCAAACCATCCTTTGTAGTTCATCATCAGGATTGGATATGTGAAGAAGTCAGAGAATGAAGGTCTGACTTCTTCATTGCAATTTTTACCCTGTATTGTTCCAATGCACGAACTTTTTGTCATTTCTACCTTCCGTATAGGTTGAAAATAATGTATTTGAGACTTCTGCGATCTACATTTTGTGTGGTTATGTCTTCCGGATCCATCACATTTTGTTGTTTTACGTATCAACGTTTCGAACCATCCTCTATGGTTCATCATCAGGATTAGATATGTGAAGAAGTCAGATTTCTTCAGATATCTAATCTTGATGATGAACCACAGAGGATGGTTCGAAACGTTGATACATAAAACAACAAAATGCAATGGATCTGAAAGACATAACCACACAAAATGAAAATCGCAGAAGTTTGAAATCCATTACTTTCGACCTATACGGAAGGGATAAATCACAAGAAGTTCGTGCATTGGAATAATACAGGGTAAAAATTGCAATGAAGAAGTCAGACCTTCATTATCTGACTTCTTCACATATCTAATCCTGATGATGAACCACAGAGGATGGCTCGAAACGTCAATACAAAAAACAACAAAATGCAATGGATCCGGAAGACATAACCACAAAATCTTGAAAATATTTTAACACAAAACAACTAAAAGGATTTCGATTAATATCGTGTAATACTAGACTCATCTTCAAGCTTTAGATGCTTTTCAAATGGACATGATACGAAGTATTTTCAATTTCATAATTAAAATACAAAACAAAATCAAAAGAAACATTTAAAATACAATCAAACAATAAAGAGAGGATATCATAGAATTAACATTGCAATTATAAGAAATTTGCTTACTTTTCCACCATTGTCTTGTCTAGCGCTCCTAAAAAATTTGCTTCATGCCCAAAATAACCATGAGGTGAAAGAAACAGAACATTAAAAAACATAGGATTCCCTACTAGAAACATTTCCAAAGTCGATGGCTCAGGTGCCTGGAAGATCTCCAACAACAAATGAATCATATCCAATACATGCTCTACATTGACTCCCCATCCTTTTTCCAATCCCATTTCCTGTAACATCCCCACATCAAATTCAAGTAACAATCAAATGAAGGCATTGACATTTTTTTTATCTTTTATATCCATAAACTTTGAATCTAATTTTTTTTCAGGAACATATTAATTCATATTTAAAGTCTTCCTATCATGATAAGGTATCAATTAGAAAAATCAACCTTAATGAGGTTCTTAAACAATTCCTACAATATCAATATTTTTCTTTCTATAATATCTTGGGTAGAAAAAATAACATAGTGTATTCGTAGGCAACTTTTTAAGATGTTCTTCTGCCTTTACCAAAGTAAACTGTAACTTGGTTAAACTCTATATCCTTTCATTCAACATCATTTTTTGCAAAATAAATGTCACACATTATTATTTTCCATTTCTCAACATGCTACAAATGATAAATTGAAAGTCACATAAAACCAAGAGCAAACATTTTTGTAACCAAAACAGACAAACAAATAATTCCTCTAATAAAAATTCACACCTCAGAAATTACTCTGCCACATGCATGGGATAAAGCTAAGATTCTTTGGACCATATTTAGGTCATACATAATGGGATATTTTTATGTTTATTGTGGTGTCAATTTTATGTTAAAAGCAATATAAAATTCAAGTTATTATCAGTGAAATTCAAGTATAATTCAAAAAAAAAAAAATCATTGCAAGGTTGTGGAAAGAGAAACATATTTGTAATTAGGATGCTCTATTTTAATTTGATTTGAATTGTGTTTGTATTTGAATATATAGTTTTCTCTAAAGAAGTGAAATGGAAATATGGGAATTGGAATAGCCCAAGCAATCCCAAGCCTTAATTTCTTAGTTATCCATACCTATCTCCTAACCTTGTTAAAATAATGTGCTTTAAATTATTCAAAGAGTATAATGAATTTGCTACAAAATGATGTGTGGTCATCATGATATTAATTATAAGCTTTGCAAAGAAAGTTGTCAAATGGGTTTATCTCTAGTGGTTGTGAGGAATGATCGTTATCCTTCCCACCTAGTTCAATTTCCATAAGTGACATGTTGAACCCATAGCAAAAATATTGGTGTAAAGGCATTGAACCTTGTTGTTGACTGGCATTCAGCAACATAAGTCTTTTGGTCACCATTCATTCTATTCACTCCAAAAAAAATTGGCCAGTTGCTACTAAGTGATGTCATTAATGCGACTTGTGAATTATTTCCTAGCATATGGTTTGTTTCATCTTGGTATTCATCTACCTTACCAAAACATTGGACTTATTTCTTTCATGTATTCAATCAAAAACATATATGGTATTGAAAGAGTCAATTCAACTAAATCACCGATTTCCAGCTTCTAACAAGGATCACTAACGATTTTGTGGTTCACTCTTGGCCTCAACTCCTCTTGTATTGGCAAACCATTAGATGTAAAAAGTGAACTACCATAACTTATTTTGTTGAGAAAATCATTCACAATCAAATTTGGAGGTATTTCTTGCACAACCATCTATTTAAGAGCAATAAGCAATCCTTTATTCATGAAATTGATGTGATGGTAGACATTTCAAACAACATGCATAAAAAATTGTGTAAAAGATTAGCAAATGAATTTCAAAACAAGAAAATTGCAAAGCAACTACATAACAATATGGTGTTTTTATGAATACCATACTCACTTTATCATCTTACTTATAAGAAGGAAGCTATCATTTTTGCCTCATGGTGGGCTGCAAAATTTATCCATATGTGGGCAACCATCTTTACGGAAGGGAAAGGGAAATGTGATCTCATGTCTTCATCCTAGGGAGATAATCATAGTTTAGTGTCTATAATCTCACTATTCCACATTAGCACCCATCATGCACACTCGAAAATGAAGGAAAAGTGTGTTTCCTCACCCTCCTTGTACCTCCAATGTGAAACAACTTCAAAATCAACTTGCTGATGCATTTCTTTAGTCTATATTTGTATTTCCAATGGAAAACTATCAGCCCCAAAAACAACAGTATGCAAATACTAACACCTAAAGCGTTTGGACCACAACAATTTTTAGGAGAGTAACCCAAAAAATCCCATTGGTTTGTGCCTAAAGTAATCTACAAATGACACAACTTCAATAGAGTGGAATGATGTATATCCCAAATCAAGGAAAGCATAAAATATATGTCCTTTGCATATCAACATGTAGTGGTAAATTAAAATTCCTATATTTGGAGAGTGGTAGCAACACAAAATCTTTTCAAAGGGGATGTTGATGAATCATGTAAGTAGAAGCATCTGTTATCCAAACTACCCAATGGAATTAAAAAGTAAAAAGTAAAAATAACAATATCTTATCAAGAAATAGTGCAAATTATGACACCGCCACCATGCAAAACATGATGATGTGCCACCATGTAAAACTTGTTGATATGATTGGTGATATGCCATTTAAGTTGTACATTCTCTTATAATACCTCAAAAATGTCATCCGCAGATTTGCAGAAATTGATTTGAATTCTCTCTTTCATGAGATATTTCAGCATCTGATTTGTTACTTCAGAATGTATGATGATCATCAAGAAGGGGTTTGTTAAAAGAACCTCCCTCACCTATACTACCACTATATGGTCGCCCTTGTCATAATTTAACAACATCCTCAAAGATCAAGCCTTTCATCTCAGGAAGAAAAGCAAGGAAAAAAATGAATCCAAACCCAACAATAGCGATGAATACTCTAAATGTTTTGGATGTGCCCAACACATCAATCAAAGATAGGAATCTCTCTCAAACAATCAGATTAAATATCCAAAAAAATGTTGCAGCAATGCCTCCACACATACTTCTATGTTTTGAAGCATAAATTTTGGAATTGATTGTCCATGGTACTAGTCCCATGCCAGGTGAGAAGAAAGCTATATATAAAACTAAGCCATGAACAACAAGACAACCATAGCTAATTGGACCCACATCACTGTACCAAGATAAAAAATGATGGGAATAGTATTTCTCGGATGTTGGAATTTTATTAATGAGGTATAAGGGCATTAGTTATGCCAAACTCCCCAATACAACACCCAACCTTATCCTTTTTTCAACCTGACATATGGGTTGGGCAAACCCAAGCAAAAATGAGACCCTAGTAGGGAAGGCCTCGTACTTCGTTGAACTCAACACTAAACTGAAGCCCTGATGGCTATATAGAGCTGCTAAAATAATGAGTTTTAAACCATATATGATAGTTAAAGCCCTAGAACTTGCAACAATACCACTACTAGGAAGGCTTAAAATTCAAAATAGTTTAGGGAGATGCCAAGGGTTTCATGCCATAAGGACAAAATCTTTTGATCGCAAGACTAATTATTTCCTTGGTCATGCTACCAGAATGAGATATATTTCAATAGAATCAGTCTCGTGGAAGCTCGACACTAAAATTTGTGAAGAACAAAAACAATGTGTTTACACTTAGGACGTTAGATCTAATAATATTGTTACTATCTATAATTTGTTGATAGGACATTGTTGGGATACACTGGAGGAATTATCATTTGAATTGATTCCATGTGTTGTAATTCAAGTATTTCTTGAAATACAAGATAATGTTGGATTGGCATTGCAATTCTTTAGATGGTTAGAAAAAAAATATATTTGCAAACTATACAAGTTCACTTAACTCTGATTCATATATTCATAAGGGCAAAGGTGTACAGTGATGTACAGACTGTAATGGCTCATTCTTTTATTTCCCACAAAGATCAAACTTCAATTTCGAGCATTTTTAGGGCATTAATTTCTACATATTCAGGCTATTCAGTACCTATAGTCCTTAACAAGATGATGTCTTGTGCACAATGTCAAATGATGCCAGAAGTCATTGACATATTACAAGTCTTTGCAAATGGCATTCATTGTTGCAATATGGTTCTTAAAGCTTTAGGTCATATGGAACAACTGGAATTAGTGATGGAAATCTTGAAAGAATTGTAGGAAAGGGTATTTTGTCCTACTAATACTTGGAATTATGTCGTTGAAACTTTTTTATATAGGGGTAAGCTACCAAAAGCCCCCAAAATTATACAAGCCATCCATCAAACAAGTTGTTTTCTTGACTTTTGTACCTATGATTTACTTATTGATGGATATTACAGAGAACGTAGAGTGTCATAGGCTCTTGATCTTGTGAATGATCTCATTTCACAAGGAGTCTTTGTGCCTCAAATTAAAACTTACAATGCATTTATCAAAGGTCTTCATGGGATAGGTAATTTGAAGGATGTCAGCAGCCTCCTGCAACAAAATCATCAAAGGAGATTGAAACCAAGATTTGAAATTTATATAGATTTAATTGAAACTCATTTGTAGAAGGGAATCCTTGGACATGTTACTGAGCTACACAATCAGATCGTAGAACATGGTCTGCTCCTTGACATGGCTAGATACAGTTCATTCATTAGCATACTTTGTAAGCTTGGAATGGCAGAGGAAGTGAATAATCCTAACTTTCAAATGTTATGCCTGGGATTGGTTCTTACATCAACAATTTTATCTTTAGTTGTGGAGTTCAATTGCCTCAAGGGTTATTTTGAACAACTAAACAGAATCCATGATGACATTATTAGAAAATGTATAGTATTGAATGTTGCAACTTATACTACACAGGTTGAAGGGTTGTATAAAGGAGGGCAGCTGGAAGAAGAAAATGAATGGTTTAATGAAATGCAAGAAAGGGTTTTCACTTCCAAAAAGAGTAGCTATGTCAAGCTTATGTACGACAATTACACCAAATACTTAAGTATTGACTGTATTGGTCATGCCATGAGATAGTTTTTGAAAAATAGAACTACTCTTCTGTTGCATGTCTAGCTCTTTGATTACCATGCCCTCACTTTGGTAATTGTGTATGCCACTATAGTCTTAGAATACGTGCATATAGAAACCCATCCAAACATCATAGTTAATCATACTTTACTGAATAAAATAATTTCTAATTTAAATCATGACCTGATCAATTGTCTAACGGTAACCAACGAAGAATGATTTGTCTCTTAGAAATACCAGATGGTGTAGGTCAATATATTGACCAAACACTTGAACACTAAATCACAGTACTACTTAAAGTCAACATTGTATTAGAAACATGCTTAAGTGTAGCAGGTCTTCCATCAGGTTACTTCCATAATCAGGCTCTCAAATGCACAAGGATCTGGCCAAAGCTGCCAATATTTTTTACATCAAACATCATCATCCCAAAAGAAACCTAAAATAGGTTGTTTTCTGATATGATAACATTGGAAAGAAAAAATAAATCTACAAGCTTTAGTTCAACTTCCTCCCCTCCCAGTACCATAACTTTCACTTTCCTTGAACTAAAGTAAATTTCTCCCATATTCCGGTGTTATAAATATATGAAACATGATACTGAAACAAATGAGAGCCCAACCAAACTGACGTCAAACTTTCATTGGATCATAGTACTTATCCACTACAACCCATTTGATGCTATATCCCATACCTTGCCCACTCTCTACTTCACCACTTCCATCTGAAAGAGGAATGCAACCCAATAAATGGAAATGTGAACTAGCATGGTGGTAAAGATACCCTCCATTCCCTTGTGTATAGTTGTAACCTGTTCCATCAGGACATGATTCTGGCATGCTTGTAACTTGTGATCCTGAAAAACCTAAATTACTATGTACCTCTTAAGAATTCATATTTCCATTTTCAGACTGCAAAGCTTAAATTCTTGATGAACTAACAACTTGTGGATGTTGTCTAATTGTTAATTTCTGTTAAAATTGGTAACAAGGGACAAACTCCATGTGGGTCATCTTATTTATGGAATATGACAGTTTTCCTTGATTCCTTTCATCGAGAGGTGTAGGATTGATCTAACGACCATATGATTCCAACAAGTATTTATGGAGATATGAATTTATTTATATTTATGTGACAAATTGTCAAGGTTGGCCAATAGCTAAATGTGTGGCACAAATGCCCAGAATATCATATAAATACAAGTGAGGTTGAGTCATTATTCACTCATCTCATCTCTCATACAGTCTTCTCTCCATAGTTGACTGGGTTTACAGACAAGGAAGAGAATCTCACACGTAGGAAGAAGGAGAACATAGTAGGGCAAGGAAGGAGGACGTAGGAGGATGTAGAAGTTGCAGCAAGATGTTTTGGACAACATTGACTTTTCAAGAGTGTAGTTTTGGTGTGGCAACCTCTCTTAGGTAGGCCACAATTTTTGGCGTGCAACCCAAGCCAATCTGACCTCTGGTTTGATCAACGTAGACTTCCCTAGTTTGGGGCAACATGTTGACTTCAATTGACTATAGTTTGACTATGTTTTTGGGAATGTTCATGTGCTACTTCTTGTTACAGTTGGAGGACTAGATGACTGAGAAATTGACCAAGCATATTGAAGGTCAATTTCATCATTTTTTACCATATTTTACTTTCCTGTTTAGGGTTTGCTACTGCTGCCATAAAATTATATATTTATGAATTTGTAGCGTTTCTCTCTGATGAACTATTGAAGATTAAAAAAGAATTGATCAAAGGGTTTCCCCACATTGGGGATTGTCCCTGGCCAGTCACCACATCTAGTCTCTCTTTCCTTTGCTAGTTTTCTGTCGATCTATTAAATTTCTATCTGCATTTTACTTTATGTTTATGCTATTTCTAAATAGTGGCTAATAAGAAGAAATTGAAATAAACTACACTAAGCATAGAACATACCATAAATTAACAATTTCGCGCCATCAACATTGATCTGATAATCACCCGATGAGTGATATCAATTAAAGATTTATTAAATGAAGGTATTACAGACTCATGTGCTAGTGTCTCTAAGTTATTTAAGCAACAGATCGATCAGATTGCAAATACATAGAGACTTAAAAATGGAAAACAACAGAGAAATACAGTAAGAAAATATAAGAACACAAGAAATTAATAAGGAGTTCACCCTATCCTCCAGGGCTACATCTCCGATCCAGCTTCAGTGGTGGCCTTCTTTTTATTGTGTCCTGAAGTAGAGAATTACAATGAAGGAGCTCAATTTGAGTCTCCTGAAACAGATTGGCTTGACAGGGTGGTTCTTGGATTCCCCAAACCACTAG
Source organism: Pinus taeda (assembly GCA_000404065.3). NCBI lineage: Eukaryota > Viridiplantae > Streptophyta > Pinopsida > Pinales > Pinaceae > Pinus > Pinus taeda. The sequence continues at coordinate 59,514 of APFE031602236.1, read as the reverse complement.
AGTGCACAGACTCTTTTCTTTGCTAGCTCTTTGAACTCTCTGGTCTGAGAGATCGTCTCAGGGATGGCTTGAGTTTGTCAAGCTCATTGGTGCTCAACGTTGCGTTTGGTCAGCTCAGCCCTCTGCCTTCTTTCTTCTTTTTGCTTCACTAGTTCTTTTCTCTTCTCTGTCTTCTGTCCTCGATGTTCCTCTCTGGGTGTCTACTTTTTGTCCTATGTTCATGGCTTTAAAGTCATTCGAGCTCATGGTGGTTCGATTCCACTTCCACCTCCATCGGATCACCTGCTTGCAACTACGCGTGGAGTTCCCTATTTCTGTGCCATCATCAGGCTCTCAGGGATGGCCACTTACGAATTGCGCTAGCCTACTTCATTGGTTTAATTCTTTGGTTACGTCATGGAATGAGTCTTCTGCCACCTTGGTGGTCAAAGAAGAGCTCAAGTTATTCTAAATCATGCTTAACCCTCCATCAATCTCAGTCATTAGATCTAGAGCCCCCAGATCCGACGCCATTCACTCATCCTACGCAATTAACTAGCTCGACCGTTAGCGCGTGATGAGTGACGATTTTCTCTCTCCTCCGCTTTCCATGTGTCAGGCGTTGAGTGGAATCGCTCCTTTTTCATCAAAACTGCTTACTGCCCATGGATTCCCCCAATCAATACCACCGATTTTGGAGCGGGTCCCGCCTTTAGCAGTTAGCCTTTTGTCCCATGGTTTTCCCAGCTCCCACGTGACCGAGTGCTTGGGTCTTCTCCATTTTGAGGGTTCTGCTAATCGCGCATCAAAAACTCCCTCTATTTCCCGATCTGGGCTCCCCAAGGGCTAGTTTCACCTCCCGTGCAGTCTCCATGCACCTCGCCAGCGCGCTCTGACTAGGGTCCTCGTCATTCCACGCTGGCTGCCACAGCCACTGGTTTAGAGGTGTTTTTGATTGCTATTCTAAATTCTTTGAAGTCTGTCCTGAATTGGTATAGCCATGGTTCTGTTAATAATTCTTTAAGGCTCCAATTCAGATTATGGCCTTCCCACTGAAAAGCTTTTGGACCACCAAAAGTTGGTTTTCTTTCAGGCATCGACTAAGTGAGGGTACTGTTGTCTCACTTGCCCAATCTAAATCCACTTTGTACTAATCAGCTTCGAACCTTTGAGTCCAATTCTCAGGTACTCAACATCTCCTCTTCACATTGTCCTCACCTTCTTGTCCAAGACTGTGTCTTCCTGCAATTCATTCAAATATTTAGGTAGCAAGTCATCAATAGAAGGGAATTGACTTTGCTCTTCAGGATCCTCAATCAATGAAGGTTCAAACAATCTCAAGCAATCTGCATTTACGACTGAGTAGATGTGCATGTAAGTTGGTAGATCAAAGCGAAAATCATTTTCACCAATCTTCTCAAGTATCTTAAAAGGTCCATACCTAATAGGCTTTAGCTTTTTACCTTCACCTTCCATCATATCCTTACTGATATACAATCAGACCTAGTCTCCAACTTGAAAACTATGCTCCATCTGATGCTTGTCATGCCTAGCCTTATATCTAGCTTAGCTCTTTTCCAGTTGTTCCTGTACTACCTGGTGGATCTCCTAGATCTATTCAATGAACCTAGTTGCCTTGTCCACATCATTGTGTCCATCAACTGTGGTATCTTTACCAAAGACAAAATCCAAAGGAGACCTTGGTGTGAAACCAAAACAAGATTCAAAAGGAGATCTCTGTGTAGAAGAATGTTTTGTTCTGTTGTAAGCATGCTGCACATAACACAAGTGTTCATCCCAAAGCTTAGGATATTTGTTGCAATATCCTCTGAGTAGCTAGATCACTGTCATGTTAACTACTTCTGTCTGGCCATCAGTTTGTGGATGAAAAGTTGTGCTTTTCTTCAGTTGGGTTTCCATCAGCTCCCACAAATTTGAAGAAAACTTCCCCACAAATTAGGTGTCTCGATCAGATACAATAGAAGTGGGTAATCCAAAATGAACCCATACATGTTCAAAGAATAGTTTTGAAGTTTGTTCAACTGTAATCTGTTTATTACAAGGTATCAAAATGCACATTTTGTTGAACCTGTCCACAACCACATACAGATAATCATGACCTTTTCTATACTTAGGCAATCCTCCAACAAAATCCATGGAAACACTTTGCCAAGGGTGAGAAGGAACTGGTAATGGAGTGTACAAGCCTACTTTTCTATTGCTGGGCTTGCTTTTAGCACACATAGTACACCCTCTTACATATCTAGAAACTGTCCCATTCATTTTCAGCCAATAGAAAAATATTTACAGTTGTACAACTGTTTTACTTACCCCAAGGTGACCTGATATTAGAGAAGTTTGTGCTTCTCTAACTATATTTACTCTCTCAGTTTGTGGAATGCAATGTTTCCCACAACGATACAAGAGTTGGTCCTTCACATGATAATTCAATTCTTCTACATTTTTGCCTTGACTCAAAGTTGCATATACATCTTTAAAATCTATATCTTGAGTGTATTGTTCAATGTAGCTTTCATGTAGTACATAATTATGCTTAAGTATCGTAGATGCATTTATAATGGGTCTAGGTAACATGTCCGCAACTTTGTTATCTATGCCCTTTTTATATCTAATGACTAAATGAAACTATTGTAGAAAACCCATCCATCTGTAGTGTCTTGATTGCTGCAACTTAGTTTGGGAGTGCAGATATTGAAGTGGTTGATGATCAATATGTATTACTATCTCTTTGCCCATTAAGTAATGTTTCCACTTTTTCACACTCTGAACTAATGCATACAATTCTTTGTTATATGTAGGATAGTTAAATACTGCAGATTTAAAAGTCTCATAATGATAACATATGGGTTTACCGTTCTGTGTCAACACTACTCCCATGGCATAGTCACTCGCATCTGTTTGGATCTCAAATGGTCTTTGTAGATCAGGCAGTGCTAGTACAGGTGTTGTACTAATCTTTTCCTTCAAGGTGTTGAAGTCTTTCTAATGTTTGCCTCCCCACTAAAACACCTTGTTCAATCCTGCCAAACCATGTAAGGGAGCTGCAATTGAGGAAAAGTTAGAGATGAACTTCCTCCAATATTGTGTTGCTCCTAAGAATCTTCTCACCTCTGTAGTAGACTTGGGTTTAGGCCAGTTTACAACGACTGCCACTTTAGAGGGATCTATTTTCAATTCACCATCCCCTTTATATGACCCAAATAATGATTTTCCAAATTCACATTTTGAGAGTTTAACATAATGTTTTCTCTTTTCAAGACATCTAATGTCTTCTTAACATGATTTAAGTGTTCCTCCCACGTTTTACTAAAAATCGTAATGTCATCTAGATACACAATAACAAAATCATCAAGAAAAGGCTTGAGTACATCATTCATTAATATCATGAAAGTAGCAAGGGCATTGGTCAAGCCAAAAGGCATAACCAGCCACTCATACAATCCTTGCTTTTTTCTTAAAGTAGGCTTCCATGCATCTTGCTCTACAACTCTAACCTGATGGTATCAACTGTGTAAGTCCAGCTTGGTGAAATAAACAACTTCCTTTAATTGATCTAACAGATCATCTATGCGAGGAAGGGGATACCGATTTTTTATTGTTATCTTATTTAGTGCTCGATAGTCAATGCACATTCTCCACGAGCCATCTTTCTTTCTCACCAAAACGATTGGTGACCCACATAGTGATGTGCTAGGCCTGATGAACCGCTTCTTGAGAAACTCCTACACCTGATTCTTGATTTCATGATTCTCTAAAGAAGACAACCTGTACATTTCAATTTTAGGCAATGGAACATCTTACTACAAAATAATATCATGTACTATTTCCTTTTTGGGTGGCAGACCTTTAGGTTCTTGAAACAAAACATCATACTCTCAAATAATCTTTTCTATATTAGCTTGCTGCTTAGCATTACAACCCTCAAATACATTGGTTTTATCAAGTTTCTTTTCTTCTACAACCATCATTAATAATTGTTTGCACGAATTTATCATTCTTTTCATCTTCCTTGAATTTATGAGAGTATAATTATTCTTGAGCTTATGAGCTCTTACCAAGTATTTGATTCCATCTTTAACAAGTAGATACTTGTTCTCAGCTCTATAGAAAATAACCTTTCTATCATACAAGTAAGGACTTCCTAAAAGAATTCCACATATATCCAAAGTAATTATGTCTAACTCAACGTCATCTACAAATGCTGGCCCAAAAGAAAACTTGAGTTTGCACTGTCTGGTTACTTGTAGTTGTGCTTTATCATTCAACCACCCTAATGGATATGGTTTCTTGTGAGGTGTAGTTGCTAATCCCAATTTATTTACAATTGCTTCAGAAATCAAATTTACTTGTGAGCCACTATCAAACAAAGTATCAATCTTTTGATGTTTGGAAACAACTCAAATATGGAAAAGCTCATGTCTTCTTCTCTCATGTTCTTCATCAATAATAGATCGAGCAGAATTACTAGTAGATGCTTTAGAATTCTTGTCTTTTATACCTGTGGCTGCAATCATTGTTTCATCTCTTGAGTCTGACCCCAAATCTTTCTGAATAGCTGCAATAGTCCTCTTCTTCTTTCCCTCAGACTTCTTAGGTCTCAGCTCTAGATGCAGAATCCAACTGTGCTCATCATCACGCCCATCCTTTTTACAGTGAGTGCATGAAGCTTTGCTTTTCTGTGCAGTGTTAGCCTTCCTTACTTTCCACTTCTGCTTTCTTTTCTCCTTGCTCTTGCTTGCAGTGGGTTGGGATGGTCCCCCAACTTCTGGATTTCCATTCTTTCCTCTAGCCTCTAGATGAGTAGCTTGTACAGATGCCTCATCTATACTAGTGGGATTAAACATGAGGATGGTATGCCTCATGTAGCTGTGTAGAACACTAATGTAATTCAAAAGAGTCTTTGGTGAGTCTAATGAGATCCCTAGAATCAATGATCTCTTTTTAAATTCTTGAGTGTACCCTTGCACACTTTTCCCTTTCAACTGACGAAGAGTTTGCCAACTCATCATGGCTTGTTGCATGTAGGCCAATGGATAGAATTGCTTCTTGATGGCAAAAACAAATTTTCTCCAGACAGAGATAGTCTTACCATGTCTTTTCATGTCAGCTTGGGTTTTGCTTTCCCACCAAACCAAGGCAGTGCCTCCTAGGCATAGGCTTGCCAGCTGAATTTTTCTCTTGTCTGAGTCGATGTTCTGCACTCTGCAATACACATCAATTTGTCTAATCCAATTGTCCAAATTTTCAAGATTTAGCTCTCCATCATATATAGGCAAGGCAAATTTAACATCTAGCTTGATCAAAGATGCTTTCTTATTATGCACAGGGCTATTAGGAGGCATGAGAAAGTTTTCCTCTTTCCCTTTTCCTTTTGAGTGGTCATGGGAATGAGATTCATCTTATTAGTTAACTTGTTTAGAGCCTAATGAATTTTCATCCTTATGCTTTCTAAAGTCCCTATACATTTCTTCTACCATAGACTTTATAGCTAGGAAACTTTCTATGAATTGAGGGTCTGGCCCCACAAAACCTTCCTCTGACATGGTTTTCCGAGGATAGACTCTCCCAATCTCAGGATTAGTTTTGACCAACTCTCCTTCTCCTAATTTGAGCTTTGATCTAGTGAGCGTTCAATAGCTAAACCAACACAAGCTTGTCTAACCTTACAACCTAAAGCTCTGATACCACTTGATATGATAATCACCCTATGAGTGATCTTAGTTAAGAATTATTAAATGGAGGTATTACAGACTCATGCGTTGGTGTGTGTCTAGGTTATTTAAGCAACGGATCGATCAGCTTGCAAATACGTAGACACTTGAAATGGAAGAAAAGAGAGAAACACCGTAAGAAAATATAAGAACACAAGAAATTAATAAAGAGTTCACCCTATCCTCCAGGGCTACATCTCCTGTCTAGCTTTCAGTGGTGGCCTTCTTTTATTGTGTCTTAAAGCAAAGAATTACAAAGGAGCTCAATATGAGTCTCCTGTCACAGGACAACTTGGAAATGTGGTTCTTGGATTCCCCAAGCCATTAGAGTACACAGACTCTTGTCCTTACCAGCTTTTTGACCTCTCGGGTCTACAATGGAAGGAGCCCAATGTGGTTCTCAGTCCTGATAGATCCCCTTCAGGGATGGCTCAAAGCTCTGATACCACTTGATATGATAATCACCCTATGAGTGATCTTAGTTAAGAATTATTAAATGGAGGTATTACAAACTCATGCGTTGGTGTGTGTCTAGGTTATTTAAGCAACAGATCGATCAGGTTGCAAATACGTAGACACTTGAAATGGAAGAAAACAGAGAAACACAGTAAGAAAATATAAGAACACAAGAAATTAATAAGGAGTTCACCCTATCCTCCAGGGCTACATCTCTTGTCCAGCTTTTAGTGGTGGCCTTCTTTTATTATGTCTTAAAGCAAAGAATTAAAAAGGAGCTCAATATGAGTCTCCTGTCACAGGACAACTTGGCAAGGTGGTTCTTGGATTCCCCAAGCCACTAGAGTACACAGACTCTTGTCCTTACCAGCTTTTCGACCTCTTGGGTCTACAATGGAAGGAGTCCAATGTGGTGCTCAGTCCTGACAGATCCCCTTCAGGGATGGCTCGAATTTCTCAAGCTCTCTCGTGCTCGATGCTACCTTTGGTCAGCTTGACCCTCTGTCTTCTCACTGCTTTTTGCTCTCTCTGTCTACTCTTTCTGTTCTTCCATGTGTGGGTGTCTCTTCTGTTGGTTTGTGCATGGCTTTAAAGCCACTCGAGCTCATGGCTGTTCAATTCTTCTTCCAACTCTGTCAGATCGCCTGCTACAGATGCGCTTGGAGTTCCCTGTCTTGGCGTCATCTTCAGACTCATAGGTTGCGGCCACTTGTCCTCCTGCGAACTACGCCAGCTTGCTTCGTCAGTTCAGTTCTTCAGTTACACTATGGAATGAGTCATCTGCCACCTTGGCCATCAAAGTAGACCTCAAATTATTTTAAATTGTGGCTTAATCCTTCGTTACATTTGGTCTTACCGTCGGACGCGATATCAACCGTTAGATCTAAATCCCCTAGATCCAATGCCATCCGCTCATTTCGCACGGTTGACTTGCTCGACCGTTAGCGTGCGATAAGCGGTGGTTTTCTCTTTCCTCCGCTTACCATGCGTAGAGCGCCGAGTGGAATCACTCCGTTTTCACCAAATCTGCTTACCATCCAAGGACGCCCCCGATGAATACTGCCGGTTTTTAGAGCGCGGGTCCCGCCTTAGCCTTTAGCCTTTTCCCCACGATTTTTGTTATAGCTCTGATACCACTTGTTATATATCTGACCCAGAATATATGAGAAATAACAAATATACCCAACAATAACAAGATCAAAATAGATGGAAATGCTTCTTTATTATCAAACCCTTAAGGTAGGGAAACACCATACATTCACTCCTTAAGGAGGAGAACACTCCACAAGCCATATGCATGTTCATACAATATTCCTTGACATCTCTCCATGTGGAGTCTCTAGCCTCTATATAGGCCTCATACATACAATACCATGGATCATTACCATGGTATCATTACCGTATGTGGAGGAGTTGACATCATGGATGTTGATGCTTGGAGGATGGTATGTTGTCGAGGACGACAACGACTTCAGGTGGAGGAGGATGTAACACCTCCGGAGTTGAGGAGGCTGTCCCATGAGTTGGGCGGGCCGACCATCCTCTGAGTGAGACAACACATTATGAATGAGTCAGCCGGGCGTTTGGTGTGGGTCGGCCGGGTGACACAGCCCGCCACCCGCCCGTATATATTGAAGGGCGTTTGGAGGCAAATGACCATCAATCATTCGATCAACAAGTTCGAACACAGAGTTCTGAAGTGCATGGATGAGCCCGCACGACGGGCGGAACTCGGGTGTGAACTCGTTTAGAAAATTCGTTCGGGAAAATCATTCGGACGGTCGTTCGAGAAACTCGTTCAGAAAAGTTGTTCGGGAAACTCGTTCGGACAATCGTTCATAAAACTCGTTCGGACAACCATTCGGGATAGTCGTTCAGGAAAGTTGTTCAGGAAAGTTGTTTAGGTAGGTCGTTCAGACAGTCGTTCAGGCAGGTCGTTCGGGCAGTCGTTCAGGCAGGTCGTTTGGACAGTCGTTCAGGCAGGTCGTTTGGACAGTCGTTCAGGCAGGTCGTTCGGGCAGGTCATTCGGATAGTCGTTCAGGCAGGTCGTTCACACAGTCGTTTAGGCAGGTCATTCGGGCAAGTCATTCGAACAATCATTCGGGTAGGTTGTTCAGGCAGGTCGTTCGGGCAGGTCATTCAGGCAGGACTCGGGCAAGGTCATTCGGGCGACCCGGGCGAGGTCGTGTGGTGACCCAGGTGAGGTTGTTCGGGCAAACCGGGTGAAGTCGTGCGGCGACTTGGGTGAAGTTGAACGGGTGAACGGGTGGACGTGCGGACGGGCGGTCGGGTGAGGGCACACCGTGCACGACGAAACGGTGAAGTGTTGAGATTGTGAACGGAGGTGTGTCTCGAGAAGAGGTGCCCGTGTGTGGCGACTTGGAGGTGCGCCCAAGTTGGGCAAACAACACGATTGTGCGACGAGGTGAACAAAGGGTTGGTGAGTCGTGCGGCGACCGTGCGGAGGTGCCGACGAGTTGGGCAACCAAGTTTGCTAAAGTTGTATATTTGGCTAAGTGTAAATTTGGGGTTTCCCAAGATTTAACTTGTGCATTGTAAAAAATGAAAGATTGTATAATATATTGATATCGGGCAGACTCATATTGCAGGGAGTTTCCCCTCCCTTTATACTGTTGTGCATTTATTTTGTATAATGCTGTTGATAATGAATGTGTGGATGTTCATTGGTATAAAAGCACATTAATAATACTTGGTAACAAAAAATAAACTAAGTATGGATTGTTAAGGCGTAGTCTACAATCGTAAGTATTTGTGAAAAGAAAATGGTTGGTAGTGCTGCACCTCGCCGACATGGTTGAAAGACCACCATAGGCTTGGGGGCATGACAGTTGGAGCACACGCGGGTGCGACGATATGCAACGATAATGAGGAGAGCGTTGGGTTTATATACACCTTGGAGCGTGCGGTGAGACACTTGAAGGCCAACCCATGATGGAGGGCGGGCCGACTAGTAGTGTGGGCATTCAAACGTTGGCAGGGGTGTGTAAACGAAGGTTGGGTGGTCGGATGGGCAGCCCCGCCCACACTTTGCGATGGGTATATAAAGGATGCATTTGGAGAGCGTTCAAACATCATTCGACACACACATCTTCACATAAGGACTTGAGTACGTAGTCTTGTGCGCAGGAACAAGAGGAGATAAGGGCACATATCTCATGCGCACCTCTTGGTTGAGTCGCTCAGTTGGTGAACACACTTGGAGTTGGGCAAAGGTGTTGGGCAAGGTGTGCCCGTGGGTCGGTTGTGGCGTGCACGACGAACGTGCAAGTGCCGATTTGTGCGACGACTTGGCGTGGGTGTCTTGGCGACTCGGGTGAGCGCCCACTGATTCGTGCAAGGTGGTATCAAAGCAGGTTCACAGCAGGTGAAGCTTGCGGATGAAGTGTGGGTACACTTGGAAGAAGTGACTGTGGTGATAGGTACTTGCAGAGGAAAGAGGTTGGTGAGACACTTCCTGATAAGTGTTGCATCAAGGACTTGGGTTGCAGGTGAAGCTGTTGTATAGTCGAGACTAGGTTGCAAAGAAGGAAAAGGCTATTGGAAATGGATGAATCTCAGGTTGGGTCTAGTCGTGATGCCAAGGAAAATACATTTGGGTTTATTCAGAAAGTGTTGGAGAAGATAGAGGACTTGGAAGCTTATTGGAACAAGAAGATTGACTTGGTCGTGAAAGAGCAAGAAGCAACTTTGAAGATGAAGGATGAGCTTGATGAACTCCGAACTCAACACGAGTACACTGATCTTATGTGTACACAACTTGAAGTAAGGGTCAAGGAGGTTGAAGAAGCAAGGGACCAGGGTCTTGCAGAGATCGTCGACTTGAAGAAATCTCTTGACGAAGCCAAGGATGAGATCACGGTGTTGAAGAAGGCCGTGAGGCATGGCTCAGGTGGAGGAGTGCCTCATGTGAAAGTCAAGGAACCGGAATAATTCGATGGTACAAGGAGTGCAAAGACTCTTGGAAAATTTCTATGGGACATGGAGCAATACTTGGAACGGTTGGGTCTATCTGATGATGAGACAAAGGTCAAGGTAGCTGCTCAGTTTCTAACCAAGGATGCTAAGATGTGCTGGCGAAGGAGGATAGACCAGATTTCCAGTGGTAGTGCTAGTGACATCACTTCGTGGGATGAGATGAAAGGAGCTTTGCAGGCCCATTTTAGTCCTCAGGATGAAACATGGGAAGCAAGGATGAAGATAAAATTCATAAAGCAGACAGGGAACCTTCAGACATATCAACGGGAGTTTGCAAGTGCGGTCCTAGAACTTCCTGACATGGCGGAGAGAGACAAGGTGTTCAATTTCATTATTGGGTTGAAGCCTTGGGCACAAAATGAAGTGAAGAGACAAAGGATTAGAACACTTGAAGAGGATTTTGCGGCTGTGGACAGGTTGGTGGAGCATTATGATTAGACTTCTGATCATAGGAAGAAGAAGTCCGACAAGCCGAAAGATAAGAAGAAAGATGATGCTTCGAAATCAGATGACAGTTTGAAGATAAAGAAGGTCTTGAAGTGTTGGATATGTGCTGGACCACATACGGTGAAGAATTGTCCTTCTAGACCGAAAGTGGCTGTGATAGCACAATCTAATGTGAAAGAGGAAGGTGCTTCTATGGGGATGATGCAGATACTTGGTGCTATTGCTGCTACAAAGGTGATCTCTCGAAAGTATCCTGAGAGGAATAAGTTGGAGTATGTTCGGATGAAGATTGGAGGTGCTGATGTACTCACTATGGTGGATAGTGGGGCTTCTCACAACTTCATGGGAGAAGATACTGTGAGAAGGATTGGGCTGAAATATGTACCTATCAAGGCACATATGAAGACAATAAATTCTCCTCTGGATGAAGTTCTTGGTGTAGCTGAAAAGGTGGACACCACACTTGGTGAATGGACAGGGAAGGTTGACTTCACTATAGTGTGGATTGATGACTATGAGGCTATGCTGGGGATGGAATTCATGAAACAATATGATGCTATGATTGTTACACATTTGAAGAAGTTGTACATTTACGATGGAAGGGAAGATGTAACCATTGGTGTGCCTACCATTGGTGTAATAAGGCCTGTTTGTAAGTTGGCAGTGATGCAAATGGACATGAGTAAGCGGTTGTCCATGGTTGAGACAAAGCTTACCGAGCAGTCATTGGTCATCAAGACACTTTCAGATAGTATCTTGGATTTTTCAAGAAGACTAGAAGTGGTTGAGGATGATGATGATGATGAGGAGGCATATGTGAGGCCGGATGTTCGAGAGGAGGACTGGGTCACTTATCTACAAAGAATGGAGATTGAGGATCCTGATAGATGGATTGAGATGATTAGTGAGGGTGAGCCTTTAGGCTCTAACCCCTCCACATCTTCTTAGATGGACAAGAATATGGGGCTCATTGTTAGCTGCTCATGGTAGTGAGTCCTTAAAGCAGGTTGAGCAGGTATGAGGGTGCAGGGATGGCTTGGCATCAAGCATCATGACATGTTGCAGATGAGATGAGGGCTACTTCATGGACCTGAGCATGGTTTATTCTTGATGAGTTCAGGATGTGGCAGGAATCCGAGATAGACTGATGGAGGCATAGGGATGTACACTCTCATGGCTTGAGTGTGATGGTTGGATTAGCTACCCAACTAGTTAAGACATGGGGTCCGGAAGTGCATAGAGAGATGTTGACATTGGGCAGTCGAGGAGAGCAGTTCACATGGATGAGATGTTGGCACATGATAGAGTTGTGTTAGCACTTGTTGGAGTATCATCGCAGTTATGCACATGGTGATGATGACATGATGGAGTTTGACACATTGTTGCAGTGGACATGTAGCTTGAGTTGGAGGGACCAGCCTTCCATGGTGGAGAGCAGCATGGGGAGATTGTGACAGGGTGGTCGATGATCATGGACATCTGATATACGACAATACGATGGGATGGATACATTGGTATGGTTATCTTGGTGATAGTGGTTGCTGAGGTGAGACATGGTGGAGATGGAGTTCTACATATGCTACAGGGATATTTGCCATATGTGGAGGAGTTGACATCATGGACGTTGATGCTTGGAGGATGGTATGTTGTCGAGGACAACAATGACTTCAGGTGGAGGAGGATGTAATGCCTTCGAAGTTGTGCGATGGTTGGGCACCGGGCGACCGGGCGCGCACACACGATGGGCGCATGTTGGAGGTGCGACAGCTGGTTATGCGACTGAATGGTGGAGTGACCAAACAAGCGTGCAACGATATGCGACAATGGATATGCGACGACAGTGCGAACTTGGTGAATGACCGAGTGTTATGCAATGGTTTATACCCATGCCTTGAGCGTTTGCGGTGGAGGGGTGGCCGACCTATGGAGATGAGGGTGTGGCCGACTTGTAGAGCACCCAAACGATGCGTGTGAAGGGGTGTGTGGGCGGTCGGCTGGGCAGCCCACCCACACCCAACGATGGGTATATACACTTGTGCGTTGAGCGTTCAAACTCATTCATTTGACAACGCATTCGATCAAGGATCTTCGCTCTTGGAAGAGGAGTACTAGTGCGCAATTCTAGAGGAGAGATGAGTGCATAGCTCATGTGCTCTCCTTGGTGGAATGCACATAGTGGAAACGCTCATGGTGAGAGGTGAAGGCGTTGGGAAAGGCGTGCCCAGGTTGATCGTGCGGTTACGTTGTTGTGCCGAGACTTGGCGAGGGTGTCTTGGTGGCTCGGGTGAGCGCCCGCCCATCGTGCAAGGCATGCACGAAGTTGTATTGATGTAAAATTGGCTAAGTATGAGACTTGGTCTTGCCAAGACATACTTGTACATTGTAAACTAATATTCTTAATATATTGTTGGGCGGACTCATTGTTAAGGGAATTGCCCCTCCCCTTTATACTGTGCAATTGTTGTGTTGTTTATAATTGCTGTTGATAATGAATAAAGTATGGGTGTTCATTGGTATAAAGGATAACTAATTATACTTGGTTGAGAATCACAAACTAAGTAGGAGTAAGTGGATAGGCATAGTCCATGTGCGTGAGTATTGTTAAAAAGAAAGTGTTCGGTGGTGCTGCACCTTACCGACACGGTTGAAAGACTACCGTAGGCTTGGGGGCATGATAGGCGTGACAATTGGTATCAGAGCTGGTGAAGTTTGTAGATGAAGTGCTAATCTCACCACACTATTGTGAGTTGGTATCAGAGCTCGGTTGGAGCTGGTTAGAGCAAGGTTGCTCGTGATAGTGGAAGCAGGTACTTGCAGGTGAAGGAAGCTAGTTTCACATACAAGTGGAACAAGGGTCGGTTCATGGTTGTAGGGAACTTGGTGAAGGTTGGAATTGGGTGTCATAGAGTTGGGCAGGCGGTACTACGTGCTGGTCATATGATTTGGGCACTTGTCAGGTGGGCAAGTGGGATTGCGTGTGGGCAGGTATACATGGTTTGGGCGTCTATGGACCAAACGAAGTGTGAACCGGGGAAGACGTGTGACAAGGCATGGCAGGTTTGGAAGAATGCAAAGGGAAGCTCTTTCTTACCTTATACAGGTTGAAGCAGATGAAAGAAGAGAATCCCTGGATTCGAGAGAAGCTTGCAGTCTTGGAAAAGAATGTTGAAGATGATCTTCTTCAACTTGGGTGGACAATGGAGCAAGATGAAGTTGCAGGTTGTGCAAACAAGGAGGAGGAAGCTGTGAGAGTTGAAGATGTTGCAGACATGATCATGATGGAGGATGAGCTTGAGATTGATCAAGTTGGACCAGGATAGTGCACTTTGCAGACATGGATGGATGAGGATAATCTCATGGAGGAGCCTCATGATGATGATGATGATGTAAGTACTATTGATACTTGTGTTTCACTTGAGCATTTGGTAGATGGACTGTATGCAGGGAAGGGCAAAGCCAGTTTGCGGATGCTAGGGAGCATCTTACCATGGATGGTTATGATGAGACCTTGTATGGAGAAGCAAGGATTGTTGATTTTTGCAAGACTTGTCGGGGTTGGTTGTGGCCTTATGGTAGAAGGTACAAAGGCCTGTGACAAGGGTGGAACTTGATGATCGTTGTGGAGGAAGGGGTCATGCTTTAGTCACATGGCTAAGTGCCCGGCATGACTCATGGACAGATTGGAGGGCACACACACTTGAGTTGCTTGGGTGGACTTCTCATGGCCGAGACCAAGAGAAAGTCTTGGTGGAACCTTTGGTGGAGGAGCTATGATGGAGAGACTCGTGTGATGATGATATGGTTGGGTGACCGAGTTCACTAGACCGAAGATTGTAGACTTGGGTGAGGATGACCGATTGTTGTGATGGGTCTACTTGGTTGGACTACATGGCAACTTAGTCATGGACATCAGGTTGGAGACATGGAGCATGGCAGTCTTATGCAGGGACATTATGTGGGAGGATTCGTAGAGGTGTCACTTATGGGCAGCCAATGAGGAGTGCTAAAGTAGGGATGTTGTGCAGGTGGATTTGCTAATGTGACATGGAGATGTTTTACTTATGAGCCGATGGAGAGGTTGTGCACTCTTGTACAACAAGGCCATGGACTTGGATGGAGTTGTGAGCAGGCTATGGGGCATTCTTAGTACATGGAGAGCTGAGGCATCTTGCAGAGACCTTTGGGCCGAGACTTGTATGCTTGCTAGAGTGTTTGTTGGGGATGGATTATGGAGCTCATGATGACATGAGATTTTTGTGACTTTTGGGGACTTCATATATGGTGGACTTAGAGGATCTGATGCATTGAGGAGCTGAGGTCAGAGACTTTGATGCAGGATGGTTGCATACTTTCAAGTACATGTATGGGGATAGCTTGAAAGAGTGACTTGATGTGGAGGATCGATATGAGACACTTTGGAGTGAGGGAGTTACGATGATGGAGAGGCCTTGGTGGCAATACTTGGGCATGGGTTGAGCTGAGACTCAACCACCTTTTACACATGGGAGCTGATTGATCTATGATCATGGGCAACACATGGATAGATGAGACAGGTGTATGCTTGTTTCTATGGCAGACTTGAGGGATGACACATTGCAGATATGATGGAGGTTGCTTCATGGAGCTGGATGTGGCACACTGAGAGTTGGAGGTTGATGAGATGGTCTCTTCATATGGAGGAGGCACACATATGGATGATGTTGGGATAGATGTGGTTGATTTCATGCAACACATTGGCACCAAACATCATGGACATCATGTTGCAGATGAGATGAGGACTACTTCATGGACCTGAGCATGGATTATACCTATGGAGATGGATTCTTGATCGAGTTCAGGATGTGGCAGGATGTTTTGAGAAACAATTGATGGTGGCATGAGGATGTGCATTCTCATGGTTTGAACGTGACAATTGGACTGATCACTCGACTAGTTCAGACATGGGGGTTAACATTGTGTAGAGATATGTTAGCATTGTGTTGGAGTATCATGGCAGCGGTTCACGTGAGGACGAAACATGATGAGGTCGACACAATATGTTGCAGTGGACATATAGCTTGAGATGGAGGGGCCAGCCTTCCACGATGGAGCAGCATGTGGAGATTGTGACATGATGGTTGATGGTCATGGATTGAGATGATTTCCGATGTATGACATACCGATGGGTGCATACCTTGGTATGGTTATCTTGGTGACGGATGGTTGCCGAGGTGAGACATGATGGAGATGGTGGTTCTACATATGTTGCAGTGATGGTTGCAGTATGTGGAGGAGTTGACATCATGGATGATCTTGGTGGATGGTTACTAGGATGGTATGTTGTTGAGGATGAGGATGTAAGGTCCTCGGATGTGCGATGCGGTTGGGAGCCGGGCGACTCGGGCGCGCGCACAGCGAACGACGAGTTACGATGTGCGACAGTCTCTTGGAACATTATGTGACGATACTATTGCGACGATATGCGATGATAACGAGGAGAGCGTTGGGTTTATATACACCTTGGAGTGTGGAGTGAGACACTTGAAGGTTGACCCATGATGGAGGGCGGGCCGACTAGTAGTGTGGGCGTTCGAATAGGTGTGCAGGGCGTTGTGTGGGCGCTCAGCTGGGCAGCCCCACCCACTATTGCGATGGCTATATATGTTGGTGTTTTGGAAGCATTCAACTCAATCATTTGACACACACATATTCGCATAAGGACTTGAGTACGAAGTCTTGTGCGTAGGAACAAGAGGAGATAAGGGCACATATCTCATGCGCACCTCTTGGTTGAGTCGCTCAGTTGGTGAATGCACTTGGAGTTGGGCGAAGGTGTTGGGCAAGGTGTGCCCATGGGTTGGTTGTGGCATGCATGATGAACGTGCAAGTGCCGATTTGTGCGACGACTTGGCGTGGGTGTCTTGGCGACTTGGGTGAGTGCCCGCCCATCGTGCAAGTGTGCATGAAGACTTGTTGGAGTGTTGGTTTGTGAATGGAGGTGTGTCTCGGTTGGAGGCGCCTGTGTGTGGCGACTTGGAGGTGCTCCCGAGTTGGGCAAATGACATGACGGTGCAACGGGGTAAATGAAGGATTGGTTAGTTGTGTGGCGACCGTGCGGAGGTGCCAACGAGCTGGGCAACCGAGTTTGCCGATGTTGTGAAAATTGGCTAAGTGTAAATTTGGGGTTTCCCAAGATTTAACTTGTGCATTGTAAAAGTGAAGTTTATATAATATATTGATATCAGGCAGACTATATTGCAGGGAGTTGCCCCTCCCTTTATACTGTTGTGGATTTATCTTGTATAATGCTATTGATAATGAATGTGTATGGGTGTTCATTGGTATAAAGGCACATTAATAATACTTGGTAACAAAAATAAAACTAAGTATGGATGGTTAAGGCGTAGTCTACAATCGTAAGTATTGGTGAAAAGAAAATGGTTGGTAGTGCCGCACCTCGCCGGCATGGTTGAAAGACCACTGTAGGCTTGGGGGTGTGACAGTTAGTAAGGTCCTCGGATGTGCGATGCGGTTGGGCGCCGGGCGACCCAGGCGTGCGCATGAGCGAACGATGAGTTGTGATGTGCAACGGTCTCTTGGAACATTATGCGACGATATGCAACAATACTATTGCGATGATATGCAACGATAATGAGGAGAGCGTTGGGTTTATATACACCTTGGAGCGTGGAGTCTTTTGTACAGAATGAACACGCGGTGTGGAGCGTGTCCATTGGGATCAATGTACAGAATGATGTTGCTGTTGGGTTGACATGTTGACACATGGTAGAGATGTACGCATAATGAGGAGAGCGTTGGGTTGACATGTTGATGATAATGAGGAAAGCGTTGGGTTTATATACACCTTGGAGCGTGGAGTCTCTTGTGAGCCCAATGTACATGCGGTGTGGAGCGTGTACATTAGGCTCAATGTATAGAATGATGTTGCTGTTGGGTTGACATGTTGACACATGGCAAAGATGTGTTAGCACTGTGTTGGAGTATCATGGCAGCAGTTCACATGAGGACGACAAATGATGAGGTCGACACGATATGTTGCAGTGAGCATGTAGCTTGAGATGGAGGGGCCAGCCTTCCACGATGGAGAGTAGCATGTGGAGATTGTGACAAGGTGGCCGATGGTCATGGATTGAGATGATTTCCGATGTATGACATACTGATGGATGTATACCTTGGTATGGTGATCTTGGTGACAGATGGTTGCCGGGATGAGATATTGTCGAGGACGACAATGAATTCTAGTGGGGGAGGATGTCAGGACCTGCGGTTCGTGCAACGGGCAGGGTGACTCCACCATGCGAAGTGCGTGCAAAACATGAAACGAAATGAACCTTGGGCGAGTTTATAAGGTGTTGGGCGATTTGAGGGGGTGGTCCCATGAGTTGGGTGGGCGGACCATCCTCCAGGTGAGACAACACATTATGAACGAGTCGGCCGGGCATTTGGTGTGGGTCGACCGGGTGACACAACCCGCCACCCGCCACCCGCCACCCGCCTGTATATATTGGAGGGCGTTTGGAGGCAAACGACCATCAATAATTCGATCAACAAGTTCGAACAAGGAGTTCTGAAGTACGTGGATGAGCCTGCACGACGGGCGGAACTCGGGTGTAAACTCATTCAGAAAATTCGTTCGGACAATTGTTCGGAAAAATTGTTCGGACAGTCATTCAGGAAAATTGTTCGGACAGTCGTTCAGAAAAGTCGTTCAGGCAGGTCGTTCGGTATGTCGTTCAGGTAGGTTGTTTGGGAGGTCGTTCAGGCAAGACTCGGGCGAGGTCGTTTGGGCGACCTGGGCGAGGTCGTGTGGCGACCCGGGTGAGTCGTTTGGGCGAACCAGGTTAAGTCGTGTGGCGACCCAGGTGAAGTCGTGCAGCGACTTGGGCGAAGTTGAACAAGTGAACGAGTGGACATGCGGGCGGGTGGATGGGTGAGGGCGCACCATGCACAACGAAACGGTGAAGTGTTGAGATTGTGAACGGAGGTGTGTCTCGGGCAGAGGCGCCCGTGTGTGGCGACTTGGAGGCGCGCCTGAGTTGGGCAAACAACACGATCGTGTGACGAGGTGAATGAAGGGTTGGTGAGCCATCTGGTGAATGTGTGGAGGTGCCGACGAGATGGGCAACTGAGTTTGCCGAAGTTGTGAAATTTGGCTAAGTGTAAATTTGGGGTTTCCCAAGATTTAACTTGTGCATTGTAAAATTGAAAGATTATATAATATATTGATATCGGGCAGACTCATATTGCAGGGAGTTGTCCCTCCCTTTATACTGTTGTGCATTTCTCTTGTATAATGCTGTTGATAATGAATGTGTATGGGTGTTCATTGGTATAAAGGCACATTAATAATACTTGGTTGAGAATCACAAACTAAGTAGGAATAAGTGGTTAGGCGTAGTCCATGAACATAAGTATTGGTGAAAAGAAAGTGTTATGTGGTGCTGCACCTCGTCTAGCACGGTTGAAAGACTAACGTAGGCTTGGGGGCGTGATAGTTGGTAAGGTCCTCGGATGTGTGATGCGGTTGGGCGCCGAGCAACCCGGGCGCACGCACGAGCGAACAACGAGTTGCGATGTGTGACAGTCTCTTGGAACATTATGCGTACGGGCAGGTCATTCAGGTAGGTCATTCGGGCAAGTCGTTTAGGCAGGTCGTTTGGGCAGGTCGTTCAGGCAGGTCATTCGGGCAGGACTCGGGTGAGGTCGTTCGAGCAACCTGGGCGAGGTCGGGTGGCGACCCAAGTGAGGTCGTTCGGGTGAACCGGCTGAAGTTGTGTTGCGACCCAGGTGAAGTCGTACGGTGACTTGGGCGAAGTTGAATAGGTGAACGGGTGGGCGTGCGGACGGGCGGCCGGGTGAGGGCGCGCTGTGCACGACGAAACGGTGAAGTGTTGAGATTGTGAACGGAGGTGTGTCTCGGTTGGAGGCGCCTGTGTGTGGCGACTTGGAGGCGCACCCAAGTTGGGCAAAAAACACAATCGTGTGACGAGGTGAACGAAGGGTTGGTGAGTCGTGCGTCGACCGTGCGGAGGTGCCGACGAGCTGGACAACCGAGTTTGCCGAAGTTGTATATTTGGCTGTGTAAATTTGGGTTTTCCCAAGATTTAACTTGTGCATTGTAAAAATGAAAGATGTTATAATATATTGATTCGGGCAGACTCATATTGCAGGGAGTTTCCCCTCCCTTTATACTGTTGTGCATTTCTCTTGTATAATGCTATTGATAATGAATGTGTATGGGTGTTCATTGGTATAAAGGCACATTAATAATACTTGGTAACGAAAATAAAACTAAGTATGGATGGTTAAGGCATAGTCTATAATCGTAAGTATTGGTGAAAAGAAAACGGTTGGTAGTGCTGAAGGTCTCTTGGAACATTATGGAACTTGCTCTGATACCACCTGTCACAGTTGTACACTCACAGCCGACCGCCCACACAACGCCCTACACACCCATTCAAATGCCCACACTACTAGTCGGCCCGCCCTCCATCATGGGTCGGCCTTCAAGTGTCTCGCTCCACGCTCCAAGGTGTATATAAACCCAACACTCTCCTCATTATCGTCGTATATTGTCGCAATTGTATCATCGCATAATGTTCCAAGAGACTGTCGCACATCGCAACTCGTCGTTCGCTCGTGCGTGCGCCCAGGTCGCTCGGCGCCCAATTGCATCGCACATCCGAGGACCTTACCAACTGTCACGCCCCCAAGCCTACGGTGGCCTTTCAACCGTGCCAGCAAGGTGCGGCACTACCAACTGTTTTCTTTTCACCAATACTTATGATTGTAGACTACACCTTAACCATCCATACTTAGTTTTATTTTCGTTACCAAGTATTATTAATGTGCCTTTATACCAATGAACACCCATACACATCCATTATCAACAGAATTATACCTGGGTCTACAATGGAAGGAGCCCAATGTGGTGCTTAGTCCTGACAGATCCCCTTCAGGGATGGCTCAAATTTCTCAAGCTCTCTGGTGCTCGATGCTGCCTTTGGTCAGCTCAGCCCTCTGTCTTGTCACTGCGTTTTGCTCTCTCTGTCTACTCTCTCTGTTCTTCCATGTGTGGGTGTCCCTTCTGCAGGTTTGTGCATGGCTTTAAAGCCACTCGAGCTCATGGCTATTCGATTCCTCTTCCAACACTGTTAGATCGCTTGCTACAACTACGTTTGGAGTTCCCTATCTTGGCATCATCATCAGACTCATAGGGTGCAGCCACTTGTCCTCCTGTGAACTACGCCAGCTTGCTTCGTCAGTTCGGTTCTTCAGTTACATTGTGGAATGAGTCATCCACCACCTTGGCGGTCAAAGTAGACCTCAAATTATTTTAAATTGTGGCTTAATCCTTCGTTACATTTGGGTCTTACCATCAGACGTGATATCAACCGTTAGATCTGAATCCCCTAGATCCAATGCCATCCGCTCATTTCGTGCGGTTGACTTGCTCGACCGTTAGTGTGCGATGAGTGGTGGTTTTCTCTCTCCTCTGCTTGCCACGTGTCGGGCCCTGAGTGGAATCGCTCCATTTTCACCAAATCTGCTTACCGTCCAAGGACACCCCCGATGAATACTGCCGGTTTTTAGAGCGCGTGTCCTGCCTTAGCCTTTAGCCTTTTCCCCACGGTTTTCCCGGTTCCCATGTGACCAAGCACGTGGGGCCCGTCCTTTTCGAGGATTTTTTCCCAATGATAATCACACATCAAAAAATCCCTCTGTTTCCCGATCAGGGCTTCCCAGGGGCTAATTTTGCCTCCTGCGCAGTCTCCATGGACCTCGGTCAGCTCGCTTTGACTAGGGTCCTCGTCATTCCACGCTGGCTGCCAACTGCCACTAGTTTAGAGGTGTTTTTGATTACTGCTCTCAATTCTTTGAAGTCTGCCCTGACCTGGTACAACCATGGTTATTTTGATTATTCTTTATGGATCCAATTCGGATCATCACAGGTGACTAGACAAGGAGAGGAGTGAGGCATATGTACTTTTCAATTGTGAAATTCGAGGCATTTTCCAATAAGGTGTGAAAGTTTTTAGCTAATTAGTGGAGAGATAATTTTAAATAAACTAATGGTAACATAATAAGAATTTTGTTTTCTAAAGTTTTAATTTGGTAAAACTAAAAATATATAAAATGTTTGACTAAATTAATACCTGATCAACTAATTATCGATTACAATATCCCTGTGCGACAGGGATAATAAGACAAGCATGTGTGGTCATCTTATGTCAAGATTTTAATAAATTTTTTCTTGTTGAGTTATAAGCAATTAGGCTCTCAAACCATAAAGTGAACAACAATTATGAGGTAAAATGAAGCCAAAAAGGACTTTTTTTCCCTTTGCAAACTTTTAGTTTCAAAACAAAGCCTACATGAGAACATCTTAGCAATTTTCTAATAAAGGCAATGCTTGTGAAACAAATTGAAGGTTCAGGGACTCCCCAAATTAGTTGATTTGATGAACATCATTACCATGCTTCCAAAACTCAAAAGCAAACAAGACAAGGAGCATGAGTTCCAAATATGAGTTGGTATGGGTGTGAAAAAATTATTGCAGGCCTAGAAAATGTAGGTTTATATGAGTAAAACAAAACAAAACTGAAACAAACAATGTAAAGAAATAGAACAGGATGAAAATGGGCATATGAGGCTTACCATTTAAAGAATTTCGTTAAAATTTTACGTGAGAGATATTGATTTTTTCCAAGAAAAAAAAAATCTATTCTTTTAATTGAAATTAAAATTATGAAGAAGTGACTTTATATGAAGTTTTCATTGGCCTAAAAATTATCACTTATTAAATATAAACTAAAGCGAGCAGTAAACTAGAAAAAAAATTTAATGTTCAAGGAATCAAAAGTAAATAAAATTCATCAGAAGTGAGAATGAAGATGTGCTTCTTTATGAATTGCAATGACAATTGTACTCTTTGCTTGTTCATGGAGAGGACTTGAATTTTTTTATGATAAATATGGAGTGATATATTAAAGACAAGCGTACCACAAGAGGATTTGAAATTGACTAGGATCCATTACCTTTGCATGTTTTGTATTTTCTTACCAACTGATTGTATTGTTATAATGGCTGCTCAAGAATGCCTTGAAAAAAATAAAAATGATGCATATTATAGGACAAAAGAACAAGAGGTGGGCATCCAATAGTAGGATACAAAGCAAAATATGAGTAAGCCACATAGAATGAAGACATATCAATACAAATCCATGCCAACAGACCAAATAGAATGAATATCCCCAAAATCACTGAGTCATCCCAAAGAATGAATGCTTGGACTTTGATGAAATTACAATTGAAAATACATTGAAGCTCTAAAATACCAGGATAATATTGAAGCCAACATTAATAAAAATAGAAAAAACTACAAAAAGCAATCAATGAGGACTCCATGTGAGTACGGTGACTGTGAGACTGTCAAGTAATGAATGAGATGTCGAAAGGCCTACAAGATTACATTAGTCTATTATCTCACTAGACTGAGATATTAAGACGCTTAGTATAGAGGGAAATAGGAATCTTAGAATCGAAATTTGTATTGTATTTAAAATAATTTTCCAAGAAAAGGAGTATGAGATTCAATAATATGACTAAGGAGGAATAACTTGGGTGTTGATAATCTTCAAAACCGTTTTGAAATTTAAATAAACTTACGAGACTCCGAGATTGAAAGGTTCAAGTGAAGATAGTGAAGTGGGGGCCATTTCCTTTACTAATAATTTTATTGAGAAAACAAGGAATTTAGGCATGATGATCAAGAAGATGGCCACATGGATCTCGGGATAGAAATCTTGAAATATGTTTTAAAATATTTCCGATATAATATGGACCCGAGAGTCTGATATTCCTGAAGGTCCAAAGTCTCGAGGGGAAGATCTTGAGAGCTTTTATAGATGAAATAAGAAAAAGGAGAAGTCTGAGATTCAAATATTTACAAGTTAAAGGCTCTAAGTTATCTCAGAAGAAGGAAATGTGACTAAAGAAGATGTAAGATAAATAAGTGCAGTGCAAAGGTTTGACTCAACTTGGAAAATGTAAGACTCGGAATAGGAAAAGGTAGAATCATGGACAGGAGTACTTGTTGCAAGATTTCGCGATTTTCTTTTCCTTGTGGACCTTATTTAATTTAACATTTAAAGTGTGAGAAGTTGTAGACCCACGAAAAAATCTGAACAAGAAAGAGTTATCCATTCCATTTCAGTTGTAGAAAGGAGAAATGAAAATTGATTATTTACTCATCTCGTTTATTTGTAAGGCAAAAGAAAGAGAATCAATAATACAGAGAAAAAATCAGAAGTATTTCTGATGAGAAAGAAGATACTCCCTTGAACATGCTTATGATCTGGAAAGGGTTGAATGCTCTCTTTATTCTTCTACCTGTATTATTAAAGAAGAAACAAAGCAGAAAGAGAACTAACTACACTAGTTCTATTCCTATCCTAACTACAAGAGGGAGCACATAACTAAGTATAGTCGTACTTCTAATGTAACCATGCAAGCATTTTATTTCCTGTGCATATGAAAATGTCAAAAATTAGAAACAGAAATAAAATTGCAGCTAAATTATTAAAAGAAGCATTCAACCTATTATGTACAATTATCTTTAAGTTCATTCAATAAACTTATTTCCAATTTTTTTACTGTGGAATTCTTCCAACCATATGCCTACGTAATCATAAAAATTAGTATGTATTTCTATCAATGCTTGGAAGAAATTTATAGGAAAAGGAAATAACAGGCCAAAATCGAATGATAAACTTTTAAATATTGTAGCTTGCAGAAATTGGTGGTATTATGCACAGAAGAAAGGTCAGAAATCTTCTTGAGAAATGGAACTTCCAAATATTTTCCAAATGAATTAACAAGATGTGGATGGGAATTAAATAGAATGTTTAGAAGATTTCTAGAAAAATCACATTGCTGACCAAAGTGTAATGATGCTCTCTCAAGTGCCAGAAGTTGTAAAAAACTCATTTGGAAGAAATGCAAGAATTGGCCAAACATGAACAAATTAAATTT
This sequence comes from Pinus taeda, assembly GCA_000404065.3. NCBI lineage: Eukaryota > Viridiplantae > Streptophyta > Pinopsida > Pinales > Pinaceae > Pinus > Pinus taeda. Next base: position 34,869 of record APFE031602236.1, on the reverse strand, counting down.
CAAAATAAGAAGTAGTTGATGTTTATGCTTAAAGCACTGGAATTGATTTTCATATAAGCTCATTATTGCATTCTATGAGCGCTGAGAGTTTGAATGCTTAAAGTGTGAGCATAATATGTTTAAAAATTCAAAAACAAAATTTGAAAGAAAAACAAACTGAAACTGAAGAAAATGAGGAAAGGGCAAATTATAATATACATCAATATTACAAATAATGGTACAACACAACTGGGATTTGCTTGCAAAAATTTCCTTCCACTAGTGCCGATAGAGAAAATGAATTTAAAATTATTGTTAGCATTCATCTGTGAGAATGAAAAGATTTCAAGTTTATGGTCCAAAAAGGGTACTTCATCATCGTAAGAATCAAAGATTGGGATAGGTTCATGAATGCCAAAAACACTATGATGATTGAATGTTTGAAAATGAGAATGGACCGAAATAATTTATTGATTAATGTATTTTTCATCTTCAAAAATATATTCACTTAAGGAATTGAGAATATGGGAGTCAATCAAAACCAATCTTGAAGAGAAAAGAGGCTGAGCATTTTCAGTTTTCAAGTCATTATCATAAATAATTTCCTTAGTGTTCTTTTCCTCTGAATAACTTAAATCAGAACCAAGTAGCTAATTAAATGCCAGATTAAGAGAATCTCCAAGATAATTGAAAATATTGTTGGTTGAATTTTCTCTACCAATATTAGAAGTAGACAATAATTTATTATTAATTAAATTAATGACAGCTCCTCTATTTTCTATTATTAAATCTGTGTTCACAGGGACTATTAGTTGATTATCAATTAAATTATTGTTACTAAAAATATTGAGATAGAGACAAAAATAAGAGGTTGAAGATATATACCTGAAAGTTTCTCTATGTACAGAAGATTGCTCATTTTTCACAATAGATTCTTCCACATTTTGTACCATTACAAAATTAAGATGGATTATCAATGTCTTCATAAAAATCAGATATGTCATATATTTGATTGACCTACAAATTGTTGCTAGGCTGCTTTGAAGTTTGAGATTGATACTTATAAGCAAAAGACAATTTTGAATTAATTGTAATAGTTTGTATATTGCTAACATTCTTTGGCTGATATGTTTGTTTCCGATTTCATTGTTGTTGAATTAATTGTTGCCGATTACTACTAGTGTATTCAACATCTTGTAGATCTTCTATTTCATCAAATATAGAAGCATTATTTAAATTCGGAACAAATATGAAATCAACATCATTTATTTGAGCAGTAACAAACTTTGGTTGGGATTGATGATTAACATTATTTTTCAATTGTAAATTGTGGAAGAGCGGTGTTGTCATTTTGAACAATTAACTTTTCAACAGTGGTACATATGCCTTCTAGTTCTTGATAAAAATTAGAAATACAAGGAAGAGATATTAAATGTTTGAACCATCCTATTAGTTGAGATCCGGGAGGTAAATATTTGGAATGAAATTGCATAAAAAAATAATTTGAATTTAATTGGGAAATCGTCCAAAGACTCACCTTCTATCCTACGCAATTCTTCCAATTGATCACACACCTTTTCATAGTTATATTCCTGAAAAGCATGAAGGAAAATCTTTGAAAATTCATCCCAACTATGTACAGAGGTAATGGGCCAAGGATCGAAACCAATATTTAGCTTGACCTATCAACATAAGAGTGAAGATCCTGCAAATAACACCTTCATCAATATTAAAATTATTGCAATTTACAAAAAACCGAAGGAGGTGATCAAAAGCAGAAGTCTTACCATCAAATTTGATCTTAGATAGGGTCTCAACTACCTTTATTAGGGTGGAAGCTGGTGGAAGCCCAGTAAAGCAAATCCAAGGTGATGTTTTAGGTCATGCCCTAGTAATAAGATAAAAATATTAAAGCACAAAATATTCAAAGACACAATTTATTGTGCCCCTCCTTCTAGTGCCAAAAATGTTGATGGTAAAAAATGACCTCATCAAATATGAGAGAGACCACCTGGTTAGATCCCCAACTAAGCCCTTACCTGTTTGATGTAATTTTTCTAACTAGAACCGATTGAACCAGTTGGAATCACTACATCAAATGGACAAGGGCTTAATTGGGGCTCTGACCAGGTGGTCTCTCTCACATGTTGATGAGGTCATTTTTACCCATCAACAAGTTGTCAACCTCCCTTTATGATTGTTGATCATGGGCTACTTTGGACATCTAGACACTACCCTCCAACAATCCAAAGATTCCCAATACCTCTATCAAGGCCCACTGTAGAATATGCTCCTAGGTTAGGGCTTCTAACTACCCAAGTCATCCCTTCCACTTAGCTTATACAGTCTACAAACAAATCCCATCCAACTAGCATATTCTCAACCCAAATATACCATTCTAACATATACTTAATTCTCCTTTTTTTGGACTGACATACTATTGTAGTTGTTACCTGGTTAGGGAAACTATTAGCCCTCTCAAAACTGTCAAGACAACATTCTCTCAATTGTGGCTAGCCTCCACATATGATATGCCCTTATACGCTGAAGTCTGGGCTATTGTCCAACCCTTAAACCAGCCTTTGAGCCCTCCTCTTCCTAAGTTAAGGGATTCGACCCTCCTTCAAAATCCTATACAACTCTGTGGCCCCTCATTTAGAGGTTTGTCCACACCCAAATCACATAAAAACAAGCCCAAAACTCTGTCTAGCAATGCAGCTGCCCTCTAGACCTGCAATACCCACATAATGGACCTAAAACAACCCTCTTGTAATACGACCTAGCTCCCAAATCTTTGCAGCCTCTTCATAGTCACAAAAGGAACCCAAAAACATAGCCATTTTCCCTCTATGAGGTATACTCTTGACCTGCGACTACCTTAGAGGTATATTACACATGAGAGATGCACATTTGGATGGATAAAAATAAACTCCAACACCTTATATTTATACCAAACATAAGGGCTCCCAAACATCATGTCTTTTGGCGTATTCACTCTCAAGCCTACATGACTTATGTGCCAAAAACCCATCCTTAAACTTCAAAAATTCATATCTCCACATAGAAAACTCAAAATTTGATGATTCTCAATGCGTTAGATTCATCTCGTCGTCCTCTATCATCTCCATCCATCAAATTCCTAGTGTGCCTCAAGAATTTACACCCACCAGCTTTTGTGCAAATCCCACACCTTGGGTTCCAAGCCCACAATGCCCTATTGTGGTGCTCTAGCCTCCAAACCCTGAACCTTAGGGCTTGGAGTACCTCCCAAACTACCAAAAATCAATAGAGTTTGACTCTTAAGTTCGATATGAAGAATCTTGGCATGATGAATTACTTTTTGGGATTCGAACTTAGGAAAAAAGAAAAGATGTTGTAAATTTATTTGGCATAATGGAATGAAAATCCTTGGACACTTAGATGAAATTGAATTCAAGAAGTAATGTAGAGATATTGTTGGACCTGACTTGGAAACCGAAAATTGATTGAAGCATTGATGTTCCTTGTGAACACCTATTTAGATATATGTTTTGCAAAAAACAACCCGAGTCAATTCATGATTGATTTGCTTCACACACATTGATTTTCCACTAATTTTTTTTTGAAAAAATATGCATGGATGATCAATTTTGGTCTAAAATATATTACATGATATGTATGATTGCATGGATGAGCTGATGTTGTTTGGGCCGGAAACATTATTAACAAGAGCACATCTGGATCTGCATGATTATTTGGATGAGATAGAAGTTCGTAGCTTTAAGCACAAATAAGGTTGAGTAAATTGTTGCTAGCGTAGCTATATGTGACGTAGTTTGGTTGAGGAAGCTCTCTAAAGAGATGTTTGAGTAGGTTTTGGATATGACAGTAATACATTGCGGCAACAACGGTGGGCTCCGATTGGTAGAGAATCATGTATAGTGTCGGGAATGAAAATTCTTCTTATGTTGAGACAATGTTGATGTATAAGACAAGCTTAGGCTTGTGGTTGCTACCTCCATGAGAGGGAAGATGAATAAGGTATCCTTTTGACATGTATCTATTTTGACATAATATTTGATGTAATCTCCTGCATGAATAAGAAATCAGAGGACTGTTGCTCTTGGTAATATATGAGGCAGTGTGATTGAGCTATTTAGTGAGATGTTTAAGCCAATACTAGATATGAGCATGTTGATATGTTTCTGATATACAAAGAGAAGGGATGATAGAGGACACTGAGACAACTCTTACCCCCTGTCTGAGCTCCTAGGGTGAGGAATTGAGATGTAGGGTTCCTTGGGTTGAGGGATCTCTAGGAAATATGGTATCACCCCTATTTTTCACCCATAGGGTGGAATATGTTTCTCCCCTATCTTGGTCTAGCATAGTATACCTCAGTTGGCATCATACCCAAAAGTTGGGCTTGTTGGGATTGTCGCTCCCCATTTGGATAATGGGTTGAGAGAGCTTGGGGGTGTGTGATCCTCACCTTTGGTAAGTCGGGTATCTCAGCCAAGCTGGATTATGATGCAGGTGTTCTACCACATGACTCTTGAGGGTCATTGTTGGTAAGATCCATAGGAAATAGGATGGATGGGATATTATATCTCGCCTATTGCTCGACATAGGGTGGAAGACATATGCTCCCCTATGCGATGAATTGAGGTGAGAGTGTACCATAAGACCTTCCTCATTGTCATTGGATTTTGGGTTGAGATGTGCTCCCCGATGTGGTTCTAGGTTGAGAAAGGATCCCTGATGATAAGCTCTTTGATGTTTCTTGGGTCATAGAATTGGGCTCCCCGTTGGTAGATGAATAGAGGGTGGTAGAAGTGACTCCACGATGAATAGAGGGTGGTGGCTTGGACTCCCCTCCCATTTCAAATTCTTCTTCTTTTAGATTTGAGAGTGTTCAACATATGAGCATAGATAATGAACAAATTAGCATAAATAAAGATGGGAAAATGAGCATAGATGAGTAGATTTTCCTAGATGAGCAGAGATGAGCAAAGATGAGAAAGATATGTAGTGATGAAATTTGTTGACAAGATTCATGTGATGGGACATATGTTGTAGTCAATAATTTTTCCTTAGTTGAGAGGGAGTGATAATTTTGGCAGCTCAAGGACAAATTCCCTCCTTTGGACAATTTTCCTCATCAAGAAAGACCCCTACTAGCCCTTGGAAGAATTTAGTTTGGTTAAGGAAAATATATCTTAGTATGGAAACTACCATGTGCACAAAAAGGATAGGTTGGCCCAAAACTGAAATTGAACACCCCTTGATGGCTATAAATACAAGTAAAGTGACCCTCATTTGGAGATGATCAATCGTTATTCTTTCTTTGTTTTGGCTTGAATAGGTCTTAGGTTGGTTCATAGAATTTGGTTCACACAGGTCCAAAATTGCAGGATCCAAAGCTCGCATGCATGATTAGGGTTTTTGGTTCTCAGCCGCAAGGATGCTATAATATATTTTTAGTTGCAATCGCAAGCACACAAGCCTATGAGTGTGATTGGAGGGTTTCAGCCACACACACATCTCTCTCTCTCCATGCAGTTGTGACCCCAGATTTTATTTTGACAGTTGACCACAAGTGACCGCAGATTTCGCCAGTTGATGACAATTGATCACATGCTTCTGAATCAAGTTTTGATTATTAACATTGTTGAGTTCATCTTTTAGATGTTGTTTAGTTGATTTTGTTGGATAGTTTTGTGGTTGAAGATATGGATCATTATACTCTCTCTTTTCTAAAACATTCAATGACAATCTAATAAGAAGAAGAATTTAAAAGGGTTTTCCCCCTTGTGGGGTTTTTCCCTGGTCTCTAACCAATCTTGGTGTCTTTATGTGTGAATGTTTTTCTTTTATTGTTCCTTTCTTTTCTGCTTCATTGTTGACGATGATGTTCTTCCTACATAATTGCATATGTTGGTGAATAATGCTATAATGTTGTGGGGTGAATTGAATGTGTAAATGATGAAATGAAATTATCTAAAGCAACAAACAATATATTCCTAAGAAAAATTAGTAGCTAGAAGATGCATAGAATTCCCAACTTAAAACTACACCAAATACTCTTTTCGTGAAACAAATCATACCTTAATTTTGACTACTACCTTCTGCTGATGACTTTGCCCTGAAGATGAAAGATCACTACCACTATTATACTCGTAGACAAATTTTCCAGTTGTTGTATTCAATCTTCACTTCCTTTTCTTTTCCTTGAGTTTCTCTTCACAAAAGTTCTGCTTTAGATGCACTATCACAATAGTACTGATCTCATACCTTGTTTCAAAGCTTCTTTAGGAGCTAATCAGAATAGGGCTTGAAGTCTTGCATAATTAGTGCACAAATATTAACTAGGTTTCATGATCATACTACTTCAAATTGATTATGATCAAAAGAAACCCAACGACTTCAATCATCAAATATCTGTTGTCTTGTTAAGTTGAAAAACTTCTAGAGAGAGACAAAAAGAGTATTCTAGTATAAAGATAATGCTTTTGATCTCTACACAGATTAGCCTTAGATAAGTCTAACTTCAACTCAGACTAACAAGTGTCACAATCTTCTACGCAACAGAAAAGTTCCAACTATCATCGCACTATAGTCAGCCGCAAAGATGCCATACCATAGGGACAAGGTACAAAAATCCATGAGAAGCTTATTGCATAATGATTGTCATAGGGGATATGTAAATTTGTATCCCTTTAAAGATGGAATCACCCTTATTTTGATGTAGATATTTTGGATACCTCTCACACATATTAGTCTTTAAGGAAGCTTCAAGAAAATTCCAATCCAGGTCGAAAATCATAGAGTCTAGAAAATGCCATAGAACTTAGATCAATCCATCAAGCCAACCACAAAGATATGAACCAAGTAAAATTCCAGAGAAAATATGTGCTACAAATATAAATAAGGTCTTGTGGATCGACTTCTTGACATTATTTTCACCTATAAATAAATTCAAGATCCCCAAAGAAAACTAAGCCTAAGCACATAAATCATAAGCCCAATATAGCCTCCAAGTTTTCCCTCTCAAGATGGGTGAAGTGCCTTAGGGGATCACAAACCTCCTTAACAAATGATCTAGAATATGTATAAGCCAACAATATTTGACCTCCTAAAGATATCTGAGACTCCTCATAGCCTGCATATAGAACATAGGTGTTGAGCGAGATATCTCTCTTGTCCTTGAAAGAGAGGATTTGATCAACATTTGTAGGAAAAATGAACCCTCAGAAGGCCAAATTCACCAAAGGAGGGAAACAGAATCCAAATTAAATTTGTGTATGAGACAAAAATTAAATGGGCCCACCTATAATATTTTTGACTTGAATTTTGAAATTTATCTTGGAGCCAAATGATTTATCCCCCTTTTTGGAAACCAACTTGCTTTGGAGCCCATAATTTAATCTCATAGTTATTGTCATCCTTTGACCATCATAAGTGGACCAATAAAAAATAATCTTGCCACATCATTTGACTTAATAAGGTTTTGTGATGACAAGATGGGTGTGTCAACCTTAATTTGGAATAACTCTTAAACTGTGAGGAGTCTCATTATGTGCCCCATACCATTGGAATCAACCTGATGAGGACCATCCAATGAAAATGACCTAGCCACAACCCCCCACCCCCCCCAAAAAAAAAAAAAAAAAAAAAAAAAAAAAAAAAAAAAAACCTTATTTTGCCTTGTCAATTATATCATTAAATGTGGGGCTTCTTTTGGCACTGTTTAGGTTGACATCAATGACAACCACATTTCAACACTCTCAAATACAAAAGTTGGTAGAAGCTAAATACATGGTAGCTACTTATGCAACCAAGGAAGTAGTTTAATTATAAAGATTGTGTCCAGGTATTGGGTTGGTACAACAAATTGTAAGGGTAGAATGTGATAGTCAGAGTGCAATATTCCTCACAAGGAATCTTGCTTACCATTTGAACACATAGCATATAGATGTTCAGTATCACTTCGTGAGAGATATGTTTGAAGGAAAGAACATGTTGCTGGAAAAAGTGGACACTTTAAAGAATGTTGCATATTCATTAACAAAATCTATTAGAATTGAGAAGTTTTATTGGTGAAGATTGTTGATCATGTACTTCTATGACTCTCTGTATGGAAAGAAATAAAAAGTGGGAGAATGTTAGGTATGCGCGTTGGGGAAAATATATGTATTATAATTCTAACATTTAATTATCGAACTGAGATAAGAATACTTAAAGATGCTAACAAATATATGCAAGATTAAAGCCTAGTTTGATCTAATCAAATCTCAATGACTACTGCTACAAATTAACAATCAAATAACATGTTCTTAAAAGGAAAGAATGGATGCAAATCAACACAAACTTAAGTTAAAGACCTTTAGCTAGTCCTTGTTTCAAATTAGAATTCATAAAATGTATTAGAGACTTTGGAATTGATAAAATCTATTAGACTTTGGAATTAATGAATAAGAAACTGTTTACCTCAAAATGCATGTCAAATGGTTTGGGTTCTAGGGCGCGAAGATGTATAATAAGACGATCAATATGTGGTTATGAGTGTAGGTTATAGGTGGTAAAAAGGTTAAATAGGTCATCGAAAAATATGACAAAACGAGGGCCCAACCCAACATTTCCCCCACACCGAGACATTCACATGTCCTCATGCAAAAGAAACTTATCCTAAAAAATTCAACAAAAAATTGCAGTATTTACTAAAGTGTTCAAAATACCCCCTTATATATTTTTCCAAGTCAAATATCTTCATTTTGTACAATCTCCTTGCTCTCTGAAAATTATTTCTATCCATGTTGACTTACTCCATGACACACTTCATTACGAGCTAAAGAGAAATTATAAATCTCCATTTCACCTAGTACCTTTGTTTCCTCTATAATCACCTCACAGATTCCTTTCTTAAATCCAAACCAAGCATCAATGTAAGGGTTCCATCATGCACAACAACAACCCTTCCTCTATAACCCTCATCTGAAATCTTCTAAATGAAAAATCACCAGAGTTAAAAGGATGAGTAAAAGTTTGACATTTTGTTGAGAAACTTTCTTTACTCTACTATCTCATTATATTCGAGAGAAAAACGCTAAACATCTCCAAAAATGTATGAAAGTTTATTCCTGTTCATTTTCTAACACTGTCCTCTTTCCACATGATCTGCTTTATATGATGTGACAATTTCACAGATGGACTTTCATGTCCCCATCTTCAATTTGGCTAAATAGAAAAGTAAATTTTTTTTCAATGGGTTCACATACGACATCTAGTTCAAATTTGATTTCCTCATCTAGTGGAAAACCAACCATGGCATTCAACTTTGTAGTAACTCCTATTGGCATTCCAACAACATTGACAAAAAGGATCCCAACAAACCTAAGCTCTTCTTTCTCTATATTATAGAGTTTGAAAAACAAAAGTATATCATCTTTATATTATCATGAGGTGGGAGTAATTGAAGATACATCATCAAATATAGTTGATGAACAACATTTTCACATGGGAACATCTGCTTTCGAGTCAAGACATTAGTAAATATTCAACTAATACTCTAAACATCAATGAAAATAGTATACTTTGAGAAAAAGGAACCACATAACTCAAGAGAATGGTACCATCGTGTAGCAACATAATCAGTCTAGAAGATTGTTTTAAGATTGTCATTGAAGGTAACTAAACCAAAGTCAACAATTTTGAGCTCACGGTCTACATTGGCAAGGACATTCCTTGGCTTGAGATCTGGATGAAACACATTTGCTGTACGTATGTATTTTAATGCTTGAAGAAGTTGGTACAAAAACAACTGATAATGTTTTGGTGTCAAGTCATCATTAACCTTTATAACCTAGTGTAAGACAAACACCATAAATTTAAATACCACATGAATGTCTTTGAATTCTCTCTATGATGGAGGTAGCATGATATGCTTGATTTCCACAGTGTCAAAATGTCACAATAATTTAATAAGTTTGATTTTTCGTAGTATCTAGGTTGCATTAGGAGAATGCTAAAAAATATTGGTTATCTTCTTAATTTTGACTTTCCCCTCTGTATGTGTATCAATTGTAGCATATACAACAACATAAATTCCTTTTCCAATCACCTCTTGAATCTTGTAGCTACTGTGTTACCGAGAATTGTGTCCACTCGGAGCTGCTATTCCCACTAAGACTGGTAGCTATCTTAGAAACAAACAAGTAAAGTCTACTTTCGCTTTCATTTATGAAAATAGATAAGAGTTGAACAAAGGACAACAACCTTAGTCTTGCGCTTGGTTTCCTTGCTTGATTCCTCTCCTTCCTGATAAGCCTTTGCCGCCTCTTCTTCGTCCGCCCAGCTTCAAAGAGAACCTATGGAATTAAAGCAGCATACTACTATCGAAGAAAAGAGATATATATTCATAAATAACACAGAACCAGATATGTGTTAATCATACAAATGCATATACAATCAAACATACAAGAATATGGAGGAAAACTTGAATAACTTTATTAAGATCAAGAATAGCAAGAGGATTACAACCATATGTTTTGACCCAGCATCATCCTCCAGCAAGAAA
>APFE031602236.1:1476-23417 GCA_000404065.3 Pinus taeda | reverse complement strand
TTGGATGAGTTTGTCGCTATTCAGTTTTAACGAGTTTAACGACAAAGATAACTCGGTCCTTTTCAATTTTAGAGAGTCTGAAAGGGACGGAAAGGAGACTCCAAAGATTCTTTTTCGTCATATAATCACTTAAATATGAAAAAGCATAAAATAATACGAAAGGGATGAATTTTCGATAGTTTTAACGAGCCGAACAAGACAAGTGCTCGATCATTTTGTGTAATAATTCCTCAATTCCAAAAAGATTAAAATCTAGAGGAGGATATCAATTCTGATGATTTTAACGAGCTGGAGAGGCTAATCGCTCGACAATCTTTTCATATTTTACGAGTCAGTTGAAAAGAGCTTAAAGGAGACTAGATTTTCGAGGAATGAGTGATGATTTCGGGTAGCAGCTGATTCCAGGTAAGGTTTGGAATTTTCCAATCACGGCAGTGTCACAAGGATGGCTAATAGAATCACTCTTCGCAGATGTCCCTCGAAAGGGTAAACAATCAAATGGAGGTGAATGATTGACTAAAAAAAACAGAGTGGAGGTGATGATGAGAACACGACCAAGGCTCAAAAGTTGACGATAAGGCATTCACAATGGTTTTTTACCGGTTCATTTTTTAATGAGCTTGAACTCTGGGGGAAACATTTGCTCATTTGCTTATGTTTATTTTTTAATGAGCCTGAATTCCGCGTTAAAACTGCTCGTGATGGGTTTATTTTTTAACAAGCGTGAACCCTACCGTAACACTGATCGCTAATCGTATAATAAGGATGTCTCATTCAAGATGCCATTTTTTGTGGGGCTTGCACCTTTTTTAAGCTTTGCCCTGGAGCCTCTTGCATGCAAGCTAGGAACGACCACCTACGCCCCTCTACTTAACTACCAAGATCACTACCAAGGCTAGGTAGGAAACTTTTACCTTTACTTTTCCGGTGTCGATGGCCCCTGCAAAGATGAATGGTCGATTCGACCACTCACCTGACCTGGGCGGTTGAAGTCAGTGGAATCATAGAGCTAACATTAGCTGGTCGTTTCTCACTTGCTTACAAAGGGTTTGCATGCCCCCAGGTATAGCGAAAAATTCCAAGGTTACCATGAAAGTTCCATCCGCGTTGCAGACAAAATGCTTCCTTGGCGATGTCTACCGAAATAGACAAAGGTGAGTGGCGCAGACGCCTCCAGTCACATAACTTTAATGAAGGTATCTTATTCCAGCCTAATCCCATTTTCCTATAAGGATGGGTTCGTCAGACTAGTCATATATCCTCCGTGGAAACCTACTCTATACCCAAGGTTTTCCTGCCGAAACAGACCAGGGTGCATGCCCCCTGGGTTTCCGTCACATCCTCTTGAATCACTCGCGCTCATAAGGTGGACGGACTGGAGATCGATGAGACATTATTTATGTGAAAAGACCATTTAGGGATGGAATTGGACTATTTTCTATGTGTGAACCGGGGAATGACATTTGGTCTACGAGCTTGACCATTTTGCCTTCGTGCGGAAAACACATTACTCTAAAGAGTGAGGAGACAACGACTCCCATGCAATAAATATAGTCACGTCCAAAGAGTAGATTATAATCCAGGGGTCCTTGAACTACCATCACGTTCATGTGAATGGTTTTCCTTCTCACAGTAATGGGCACATTTGGAAGGATCCCTAATGGTCGACTGGTTCCTTTGTCAAAGCCTGTTAGATTTCTCATTTCAGGCAAAAGCGATGGCGAACCATGCGCTTTCCAAGTAGTTGAAGAAAGGATAATCACAAAAGCCCCTTCATCGATGATGGTACCAGCCATGACCATTCTGTAAGCTTGTACAATGATTTGAAATGGTACACTAGCTGGTATACGGGGTCTGCCTAGTAGATTCCAGTCGAAGGAAACGACTAGGTTGCTTGGAGGTGGGACTGAATAGACGGCCGGATATGACTCTGATGAAATTCCTTCATGCAATAAAGGAATGGGTAGATTTCCCCCAAGTTCATCGGAGTCTGTGTTTATGAAAAGAATTTGAACGATGTCATTCTCTTTCTCTTCGGTGATGGTATCATTCGAAGATGAACATTCTGAAGGCAAGACCGGGTCAACTGCCGCCTTGACCTTTTGACTTTCGTCTGGTATGGATTCAGAGGGTTCATTTTCAATGATAGACGCTTCGACCAACCACAATGGTGGGCCAGCCAGATTTTCAACCAGTGGTGGACTTGGCAAGAGTTTTTTATATCCAGGAGAGAACCGTAGCGGTGAAGCAGGACGGTCATCCAAAACTCTTTTAGCTTCGTCAAGGAAGGGACAACAGTGGACGGCATGATTGCCTTCACACAATTTACAAGGAAATCTAGGATTCCTTTTCTGTCCAGATACTTCACTTTCACTGGTTGATGGTGTGCTTTCAACATGATCATCAGAGGTTGACAACACCAGATTGTGCAAACGAGGAGACCAGTCCCTTAAGATCCAAGGGATGCAGGGATAATCTCGGTGATAGTGGTCTCCATTGCAAATGACACATGGATATTTAGGTTTAGACGGTGTGGTGTGAGGATTTTCGCTAGACGACTCCTTGTTGCCCCCTTTTTATTTTGGTTCCTTCTTCTTCTTTTCTTTTTTCTCTTTTCGCTTCTTCTTCTTCTCAGTTACTTGATCTTGAGCTTTACCAGCTTTATCAAGCGAAGAGGAAGGAGGAGAGGGAGAAACAGACGAAGTAGAAGGTTGGGAGGCAACTCTAGTATCATTTAGTTGCTGACTTAACTATTTAGGAATTACGGGATTCTGAACGACAGAGGTAGAGAAGATCCATACGGGCAAACCAATCGTCAACCCTGGAAGTGACAATGTGGCCATATGGGGTGCACCAACATCTCCCCAAGAGGAGAAAGGACTAGGATTTCCTCCAGGGGGAAATCCTTGGTTGGTAGACTCCATTTTTCTCAACTTAAAGACCAATGAGGGAATTTGTGATGTTATTTCGATTAAAATAAATTTTAGACGCTTTGACACAACTTGTTTTTTCAATTTTTAAGAGTTGAGAAAAGACAAAAGATGACTCTAGTCGCCTTTGATTTTTAATGAGCTTGAAGTGACAAGTGCTTAGATGGACCTTTTCTTTTAAGGAGTCTGAAATGGAGAAAAAGACTTCTCTGGAAATCTAGGCAGAGGGATTACCAAACCAATTGCAAAACTGCAGAATATTTTTTACGTTACAGTAGTCAATCTTCCCGAATGTTGTGTTTAGTGCATTGCGATTGATGGGGTGGCAGACATGGCTTCCTAAGGATAAAGGATGTAGCCTATTGTGGTCTCCTACTATATACTCGACGGTACGTGGGAGCATAAGTCTGTATTGGCACTTGTTGTCTCAGAGTGGAGGACTCACCCAACCAACAATGAAAACAACAGTTACTAGGTTTTACGATGCCGGAATACGTCTCTAGCCTGGACTTCTAGATGTTGTGCGTTAGGTTCCAAAGCGTTTTTAGATTCATTAAATTTATTTTAAGTTGATCTTGTTTAAAAATTTTCCTTTCAGGTTCACTGCGTGATGTGTATACAATTCCTAAAATGCAGTCTAAGATGATAAACAACTGTTTAATATTCTTTTGGCAATGAAAATCCTAGCTACTAAGGAAAGAGAACTGAGGGTCTTTCAACAAAGAGCACAGAGTACACACTAAATGCATTGTCCTAAATCAAACCAAGCAGTCTAAATGAAAATGCACATGCATGTATTTGTTTTCAGCCTTCTTAATGTATGAATGACAAGAAGAACACTAAGTGAAAATCTGAATTATTTTCCAAAGTGACAATACTAACAAATTTCTTTTCAAAATGAAGTGAAGATAAGGATGACACTTTGTGATTTCGAAATGAAAATTGTTTTCGACACATGAAAAATTACTAATTCAAATCACATACAAGATTAACAGTACAATCAACTATCAAGAACAATGGGATTGTCTTCTATGACAGAAAACGACACTTACGACACTTTCATACTAAGAAACGACAGTTCAACTATGCTACTTCTTTGCAAAAGAGAACTGAAAATGACGCACAATACATAAAAACATTTACAGTTCTTTGCACAATAGAGGCGGAATGATGTAAGAGAAGGGGGTTTTCACAGAGATATACTGACCACAGATAGAAAAATTCCTAAATAGAACTGAAAAAAGTGAAGGAAAAACCAAAGTACGAAGGTAAAGTTAACCTTCCTTGACCATCACACCTGTCACACAGTGAATTCAGTATGCAGCACACCTACTACACACATGAAGTGCGATGCATACAGACTGCCTTGAAGGCAGGGTGCAATGGTACCAGTGCAAGACTTTCAACGAGTTTTTGCTCACAATTTGCAGTTCAGTTCAGGGATTTAGGCCGAGTAAGTGATGTTCAGTAAATGTAAATCACAGGGGTTGATCTAAGGAGGTTACTAGAGCCACCACTTAGGGCAATTAGAACATTTGCAGATCAATTGTTTAATTCATAAACAAAACCCAGAGATAGACAGAAGCAACATTGATCTACTTTTCATTTGTATAAAAAACGCAGTTCGAAGGCTAGTTGGCTTGACTTTAGGCTCCGTCTGTAAGTTTATAAAATAAAAAAATATAGGCTAACAAACAATTTATTCGCTCCCCAGTGGAGTCGCCTTTTTGTTACCGGGAATTGTGTCCACTCAGAGCTGCTATTCCCACTAAGACTGGTAGCTATCTTAGAAACAAACAAGTAAAGTCTATTTTCGCTTTCCTTTATGAAAATAGATAAGAGTTGAACAAAGGACACCAACCTTAGTCTTGCGCTTGGTTTCCTTGCTTGATTCCTCTCCTTCCTGATAAACCTTTGCCGCCTCTTCTTCGTCTGCCCAGCTTCAAAGAGAACCTGTGGAATCAAAGCAGCATACTACTATCGAAGAACAAAGATCTATATTAATAAAAACACAGGACCAGATATGTGTTAACCATACAAATGCATATACAATCAAACATACAAGAATATGGAGGAAAACTTGAATAGCTTTATTAAGATCAATAATAGCAAGAGGATTACAACCATATGTTCTGACCCAGCATCATCCTCCAGCAAGAAAGCCCTTCTTCACCTCAAGTAAAGCTTAGATCACCCAACACTATGAAGTTACACCAGCAAACCAACAACACTTCTCTATAAGATACAAGATTCCAGCCTCTGGATCTCTGTGATGAGGGATCCATATATGTATGATTGTAGGGAGGTGAGTCATCTTCTGGGGTCTTGATTAGTGTCCTCTCTTTGATAGTTCTTGATTCCAATTGGATATTGATGATCTCTTACTCATCCCTGGTCGAAAACAAAGAGGCAAGTGTTAGAGGGGAAGCTTCTGGAAGATTCCATGATCTTCCACCTCGCAAATTGTCCCTGCCATTTTTCCATTCCCAACCATCACACCCTACAGAGGGGCCATTCAGTATGCATCACACCTTTTACACTAGAAAGGTGATATGCATCACACCCTCTACACTAGGTATTCAGTATGGTCCAGTTTTGACCCATTTCTGAGCAGTTTTTTAGTGGAGAAACTTCTGGGAGATGATGTAATTAGCTGACCTTGTTCCTTTAGGTAGTGAAGCAATACTTTTAGGGACTTAGGAGCCCTTAGTTTATGGACATTTATGATTGGGGTTGAAGTGCCCAAAAATTTCTATAACATTCTAGCACCTCCATTGATCCGTAAACTATTGTGGATTTTCCACTGGACAATTCGTCACAATATATCTGATAATAAAATATTAAAATGTAGAATTTCTACACTATTACAGTTTTATTAAACTTTAAGATCTATAGAAATAAATGTAATTAGTGCATGCATGTGAATGGAAGCTATGAAGAAAAGTAGAGAACGACAAAAATAATCTCACACACACACAAGACACAAAATATTCTCTGGGAAACCCTTTCAAGATAAAACCCAGCTAGAAGGTGAGGCTGCTTCACTCTCTTTCTTTGTCTGGAAAATACGGCTGTAGGTAAAAAGAAGTAATTCCTGTTGCCAGTGGGCTACTATAGTGCATAGATCCTCTCGATTTTCTCTACTCTATATCTATCCTAGCTATCTTTTCTCAACTATGGAATAAAATGCTCTCAAAATAATGGAATGTCTCTTCCTCCAAGTGGCTCGGTTATAACACAACCCGATAGCCTACTAGTGGTTAAGTTTGACTACATCAACTCTTAACTAGAGTTACAATATAGAATATTATAGATTATTTTACATAAAAAACACATGGATAGCCCCTTTTCCATGAATAATGGGGGATGACGTGACATCCTCTCCAACTATAGGTGTGAAAATAGGAAGGCCAACTTCTGAGTGGCATAACTTTTGTATACGGACTCTAATTGACGCACTTCTTGCGTCATTGTAAAGATATATATTTGTAGAACAAATTGAAAAGGACTTGGGCTAAATTAGAAAATTTTTACCCCAAAAAACGTTGTTTTATGCCTCAAAATGTTGTCGGAAGGTTTCAGACCCCGTTTCGCCAAACTGGGTCCCATTAGTGAAAACGATCCCATGAGATGATTCCTCCACTTTTTCCACTCCAAATTCATCGAGATTGATGATAAAAAATATAATGATCCAATATGGATCATCCATACTCTCTAAAGAACTCCATCTCATAAGATTTCTTACGTTCTTTTCTTGTCTCAATGTTGTTGGTCATTTATTGGAATCCTGCACAATCTGTGACGCACCGATCATAATGGCGTTCAATTATAGGGATCAATTATGTTAGATCACGGGGACTATATATATATATATATATATATATATATATATATATATATATATATATATATATATATATATACTTGTAAATGTAAATCCACACCAAAAGGCCAAACTAGGGTCTTCGTTACATTGGATGAGTATGTGGAACCTATAGAGGGAAGTGAGTTTGTAAGGCATAAAAATCTTGGAGGCCCCATGCTTTGATGGATTCAATGATAAAGGATCAACCATTGATATGACATAATAGAAGCTAATATGTTATAGAGATAGAGGTATACTTAATAATTTTTGTGATGACTATCCATTTCTCATGACTTGCAGAACGAGAATGCTGAGAAACAAGCGTATTCTTCTTTTTCTTCTCCCTTTTTTCCTGTCTTGTCGATGCGTTATAAGTGCTTCCAAATTAGGAAAAAAATAAAATTAGTTTTGGGTCCCTCTATTGCAATAAGAACTATTTTATAAGACATAAAATAAGATATTTTCTTGAAAGGTAAAGCAACCAAGAACAACTGGTATGCCTTTAAAATATTTTCTACAAATGTAAGAGTGATACTTGAAATCATACAGAACAATCTACCATAGATGCCCTGAGAAGGGTATTTCTCACCTAAAATATCATAAAAAAGCTTAGTTGTAGCTTACAAAGCACGACACTCTTGATTCATACACTTCTTATCCTCCATTTTTTCTCTCATAAGCATATCACTTATACACTTCAAAACTATATCAAAATACAACTATTTATAATCCAAATAACCATTTTTTGTGGTGATCAACTTATCAGATGATGGAGAACCCTAAAATTGAGCAACATGCATGGTTACTTCATGCTCCAACCCTGGAATTTGCATCCCAAAAATTCTGAAACAAAATATTAATTTTCTAACGATGTGTGATAACCGCTATAAAACTATGAGAAAATCCATGCCATAGAGTCTGATGAAAAGAGGCTTTCTAATCTACTCATTTCCCCACTCCCTTGTCTTCATACCATGACCTTGAATTTCTCGGCAAAATTTTATTTGTTGTCAAATTATTCCAATTGTGTTGCCTTGGCTCTATTCTATTTCATGATGTTTCTCACCACAGATTGTCATACGGTTTTAGCTTTTTTTGTGAAGATCCAAAGATGAGGAAGTTTGGATATAAGATAGATAAAATGATGGATACGAAACATTTGAAATAATAATATGCATGGTGTATCATAATGATAGAAAATAAATGAAATTAGATAGGGACGGGAAAAATGACAAGCATATGAGAAGTTGCAAGTGGATTTCCTTCATCCCTAATAAATTGAAGGAATTAAAAGCAATTTTATCTCAAGATGGTTTAGCTGCCAACACTTCCTAAGATGGTTGTTGAATTTGAACTTGTTGAGGATAAATTATGAACTGTACAAGGCAGAAATCTATGGAACTCATATTGTAACTAGAGAAGGTTAGAGGTGATGGAGTGAATGTTGATGCTAAGAGACAATTGCTACTGCTATCCTGAACTAAAACTGCACTTGCATACACACTTGGAGGAAAGAATGTTGAAACCAATTGAAACTAGAGGACTATGTGTTGATGTTGGAGATTGGATTCTCCTTTTTTATTGGTACACTACTGCAAACTAATGTTAGAACCACGAACCAATGAGTATTCAACACAAACCCATATCTAGCACAATTTTATCCATGTGAATAAGATTTTTTGAAGTCAAACATAGAAATAAATCATTGTATTACCAACCATTAAGGGATGTTGTTAACTAGTATGAGACAAATCACATTTAATTTTAATGAGTGTCAAGGTGCAAGAGTGCATTCCGACAAAATTGTGGAAGCTCTGAAACAATTGCAATGCTGACTTCAATCCTGACTTCTAATTCAAATTGGCCCAATGACCCCTTCAGAGACCACACCTGGAGGGGGAGGATCCCCACCTCCTCCTCCTCCTCCTTTTGATTCAGTTGTTTGCATTTTCTTGACCCTCATTTCTTCACTTGGATTGCCTTATGATCGCCCTTCAGTATCCAAGTTCGTCAAGCAGTTGGAATCAATTCTTGAGATAGATCTGCCTCCCACGATACCCCACAAAGTAGCTCTCTCTCTTGTTGAGGGAGTATTGGTCTATTAATTCATGGAACTTTGGACCTTGCCAAAAACTGTGCAAAAATATATGGAATGCAACTATTTTATGAAAATCCAAGGGAAAATCTCGGTTTATTTTGTGTAGGATACTTCACCTTTTACTTCAAATCCAAGGAATATCACAACCTGATCTTCAGGAAAAAACCTTACTTCATGGATTCAAGGGGCATCTATTTAAATAGATGGGGTCTAGGCTTTGATCATGAACTCGACATCCCTAATGCAGTTTCAGTCCGGTTTCGCCTTCCCCACCTTCCTCTCCATTGCTGGGGAGATGAATCCATAAGAGAAATAGGAAATGAAATTGGAAAATATATCGATTAAAGTGATCCAAAGAAGAAATTCCATGCATGCACAAGGATCTGTGTAGAATTCGAGCTAGCCAGAGGGCTCCTAGTGGCAGTGAAGATAAAAGTAGACAGTTGGATGCACATCCAATAGCTCGACTACAAGAAACTCTCTTTCAAATGCAAGGTATGTCATCAATGTGGTCATTTTGTTAAAAAAAGTCCAAAGCAATCAGTAGATAAAGCACAAGAGGTTCACGAAGCACAATGGAAAACTGTTAAGCACAAAAATCCCAACAACCTTAGCAAACCCTCTAAACAATTTGCACATCCTCATTCTGAACCCTCTTTTTCTATTCCCTCACCCTCTAATGTCAACGCCTTACCTTAATCCAGGATATCTTATCCCTCTTCCTCTAACTATTTTGGATATTTAGCTAATCTCTCTATTGATCTATATCTTGATAACCATCCTACTACCATCCCCGAGCCTAAAGAGGAGGAATTTTTGAAGATTCGTCTGCTTTGTTTCAGCCTCACCCTCAATATGTTGATATGAGCTAGAATAATACATCATATTCCCCCTCTTAGCCAATCCTCCTGTATTTGATCTCGCTCTCATAGATCCTATGTCCCTCCTAATTGAAACACCTTGTGCTCCCTTGAGCTCTTCTACTCCTTGCTTTTTCAGGGATTCTAACCATAACTAAAGTTAAAGATATTTTATCACCACCATAAAATGATTCAAAAGAAATTTTTAAGGAAGAAAAATAAAGAAGTTCAAGATTAAGCAACACAAAAAGACATGGAAATGGGTGTTTAACAACCAATGGACACATATATAGACAAAGGAATAGAAGTGAAGGAAACATAGACCCAAGCAGGGAGAGGCAAGGGCTTTTCCACCCCTTCACGAGGTAAATAATGAATCTGGTCTCTTGGAACTTTAGAGCCCTTGGCCATGCATAAAAAATAAATTTAATAAAAGATCTAATTAGACCATAAAACCCTGCGTTATACTACTCCTAGAGACCAACCTCAGTGACAAGGAAATGTCATTTGTAGTCAAGATCACCGGGAATTTCAAAGAAGCAACACATAGTGCAAGAGGTGCGCTAGGAGGCATTTGCACCATATGGTACCCAAAATTTATGGATATTCAAAGAATTAATAGAGATCCACACTGGATTAAGATTGATTCCATAGTAAAGAAAGTGGAGAAGATCTTACGATATATTACATATATGCTCCTGCACATTACAAAGATAAAGAACAGTGATATAATTCACTAGTAACCAATTTAGAATCTACAGGTAACCAACATGTACTAGGTGGCGATCTCAACCTTGTTATGAATGTTGGGGAAAAAGGAGGTAGACTATTCCTTCCATATCTAAGAAGAGATAAACTAGAGGCTATTATGATTGAGCACAACCTAATGGAAATCAAGCCAAAGAATGGCAAGTATACTTGGAGAAACATGCACACAGGGCCAAACAATATCAAGGAAAGTCTAGATCGATTCTTAATCCACATGAGTCTCATTGCAGGTGTTCGAACAACATCATATAGAATTCTTTCAACAACTACATCTGATTATAAGCCCATCACCTTAATCTTGGGTGAAAGCATCAACTTGGGTCCTCTACCATTTTGACATGACCCCCTTTGTTCCACCAATGGATATGCCAAATAGTTGATTCAACTAGCCTAACACACTAGAATGAATGGCTCCCACAACTACATTTGGGAGAGAAAGCTAAAACTTGTAAAATAACCTTTAAAAAGATGGGCAAAAATGAGCTTCAGAGAGTTGGCTCAGGAGAAGGTTGATCTCCATAAGGAATTGGAAAATGTGCATGAAAGACTAGAAAATGAAGAAGAAACAACATAATTGTAAGCCAAAGAAAATAACCTATATTGGAAATTATACCAAACTAATAGGAAAGAAGAGGAGCACTGGAAAATCAAATCCATAAGTCTATGGATACAAGCCGCGACAAGAATAAAACTTTTTTCCACAATCAAGGAAAAGTCAGGAGGAACAAAAGCCAAGTTAACTCAATATTGGAGAAGGAAACATCCTCATTGAAGGGACAAAAATGCTTAGAGAAGAAGCACACCAGCACTTCAATAGACTACTGAAAATAGATATAGAACCTACCAATTTTGAGGAAATCCTTAAGTTAAATCCAAAAATGGTATTAGAAGTATCTAATGCAACATTACTTAAGCCAGTGAATGAAGAAGATTTGCATTAGGTAGTCTAGAGACTGCACCTAGACAAAGCACCAGGCCCAGATGGATTTACCATAGCCTTCTACACACTCATTGGGACCTCATCAAAAAATATCTCCTTAAGATGATACATTGGGCTCAACAAGAGAGAAATTAGGGGGTAATACCACTTCAACCTTCCTGGCTCTAATTCCTAAAGAAACTAGACCAACTACCTTCAATCAATTTTGACCCATATCTTTGTGTAATTCCTCATAAAAAATTCTAGCAAATTGACTCAAAAATTTCCTCCCTTAGTTGATCTCTAAAAACTAGGGTGGTTTCATCTAGAAAGGACAGATTGTTGATAATATTCTCTTAGTCCAGGAAGCTACCTGATGAGCCTCGGTATTGCAGCAAAAATGCCGCAACTCCCAAGGCTATCGAACTTTAATTATCAAACCAGGGTTCGTACAAAATTAAGAGGTATCTACACTATATGTGCAACATACAATGTGTCCTTCCTTTGCTGTCATGCAAGAAAATAAATGTTGCCTATTTGCAAGAATGAAAGACTGAATTTAAAAATGCTTGTAAAGTAACATGAAATCCTTTGTCTACTTATTAACACACTTTGCTTTCAAAAGAACCCTCTTTAACCCTATTTGTCACATGTGATGTTTTAACTAATCTAAGCATGAAATCTAATCTAGAGTACTAACTGCTGTGTGCATGTGTAAACATAAAAGAACTCATTTTTTAAATCTTTTTGCTTTATAAATGCAAATGCTAATCTTTCCTTGATCTTTGACAGGGGAGACAAGTGTGGAGGAAGAGGGGTACAATGATTTTGATGGCTTGGAGGTCAAGTAGGGGCCTAATCTCAGCTTCAATGATGTTTTTTCTCAATTCAGGCTCAAAACATGCCACTATAGGATGTACTAGTTCTCCTATAGGATCCCCTGTTTTACGACAGGATGTTATAGATTTATTATACGGAATTATAATTCATCGAATGATCAAGAAAATAAAATCCAAATTGGATGGGAAAAATTTTGTTATTGACTAGGATGTATTAGATATTCATTCCAAGTGGAATCACTCAAAAAGACCATTGTTAACCCATGCTAAAAAATAACGGAAAAGTATTAGTCTAAAATCTAGAAATTTGAGAGCTAGTGAGCTAGTAAATCCATCAAATGCCTAACCTAATCAAGTGCAAATGCAATGGGGTAATTTTTGTTATGAATTTTTTGTTTGCTTGTTTAATCTAATGCAAGTGGAACCAACTCGATTGAATCTCATTATCATGCTCTAAAAAATAGCAAAAATTTACTGTTCTTTGCCACAAAGGAGTTCTAGAAATCTAGATTTGGGAATAAGAAAGCTAATCCAAGTAGCTCAATGATTACTATGACTTTCCAAAGCTTTTTCAAGGATGAAATGATGCTTGTGATCCTGAAAAAGAACTTACATCAACCATTTAAACTAATCCTACAACAAGAAATCATTAATACTAAATGCAGAAGTAGAAAGAAACAAAAACATGAGATGCATGTGAATAAGAAGTGAAAACTGTTAGCTCCTGCTGCAGCAGGTATGCATTTTTCATGATTGGCATTTCACAGGCCAAATATATCGTACTTTTCTTGCTGCAATGCTCCATATTTGCTCAAACAGTCTCCACATGAAGGAGGCTACTTCAAGTTCATTCAATTGCCTTCAAATTTTGTAAAGTTATCCCGGTATCACTATACTTTAGTTAAAGGGAGGTCCAAACAGTTTAATCTTGGTCTCCCTAGGTTTAAATTTCGTGTTTTAGAATATAGATATTGTAAATCTGTCCAAACAGTTTAATCTTGGCAGATCCTTAGATAGGTAGAGAAGCAGAAGAGCCCAACAACTTAATCTGGGCTCTGGAAGAAATAAGGGTAGTATGTAGATAGGAAAGCATCAAAAGAAAAATGTGTGACGGGTTTGCAAGTCTAAGTGCACCCCCAAACAAAAGAAGAAAAAATGCTAGGCAAGTAGGCTGGGTAGGTAGTTCTGAGGCTGTTGAATTGCTGACCAATTCCAAGTTTTCAGGTATCATATCATGCAGAACATAATCAGCAGAGTTTTGTAAGCAAAAAGGCTCAAATGAGGCATAACTGACTCCCCTTCTCTGTTTTCCCCAATCATTAAACTAACATCCCTAAAAGAGGTCAAGATCTGCTTGACACCTCTAAATTTCATCATCTCCGTAAACACTGGCTTGAGTAAAGATCCGCTTTACTCAAAGTTGTTCCATATCTTCTCCCAAAGTATGGTCCTACCCCCTGTAACAGCCTAAGTTCTCCCGAACTTAGCGCTTTCTTACCATCTCCATATTAACCACTAACATTATTATTTAGCCCCCTATTCTTCCTGTCCCCTTATTAATATTAAGTAAAATTCCCCTATGTAATATCCCTCCCCCTGGTTGAAAAATAACCATAGCAACTCCTGGGAATTGTTCAGTTTATCAGAAACTAAGCAAGAACCCCGACCTCCAAACCGCTTTCCAAATACTATGGACTCCTTCCAAAGTATCAAGTTCCCCCAAGGTAACCGGACCCCTTCCGAAACCTCAACAGCCTTCACACCCACGTACTCACCTTTTCTCCTCAAAACCTTTTTTCGCGTCGCAACCTCGCCCTCTCACATTCATGCAAAACATTGCCCATCCGTCCCCCGTCAATGCGATATCGCAAAATCGGCGATCGGCGATCGCAAACGCCAAGTGTCCAATCCATTCACGTCTCCTTCTCCGCCGATGCGATATCGCCATATCACATATCAGCAGTCGCAAGCGCCAAATGCCCAACCCAATGATCCCCCTCTTTCCCCGCTGACGCGATATCGCATCGGAGTCTCTTCACCACAGTCCACCCAGTATCTCACCACGTCCCGCTGTACCAGGGACCCACAACTGATGTCATCCGCCATACAGCCGACGCAATGCTTACGTCAGCAGCCAGAAAAGCAGAAAAAAGCTTAGTGTGGAGAACAAAGTCACACTTCGGAGCTCCAGATCAAGAAACGGAGGCAGTTTCCAATGCGCGAATAGCGCGAAGCGCTATTCGCACATCGCTACGAGAAATAGGCCATTTCGAGGAATCTTCATGGAATCTTCTGATTGCCGAGCCCACTGCGCGCCGAAAGAGCCTGAAAATCCCCCAATCGTGCCAAAGGATCCAGTTTGAAGACAACAACAAATCATTCATAGAGTTTAAAGTGTATCAGATCAAATCAGTAGGCATCAAGCGTGTCAAAGAGTATCAGTTGACGGAGGAAACCATCAATGTAGCGGCAAAGTGTATCAGAGAATATCTTGAGCAGTGGCCCAAAGCAAGAGAAAATTGAATATCTTCCAGCAGATTCACAGAAGGAGAGCGAAACTACTTGAAGCTCTCAAATCATATTAATTTCACATTCAATTCGCACCAAAGCCGAACTACAGCCCCGAAGCTCATTCACTTCAGCAGCACCACATCTGGTCCCCAAGGGCCACCTCGTCACCTGTTCCGATTCAGCTGCCCCCAACGCAGCCAAAAAGATTTACTTGCATTTAATTCCGGCAACATTTAGATTGTTGAAGAGTTCTAAGAAGACCTGTCAAGGTCACTTGTAATGATGTCTTTCCGATATTTTGATTATAAATACCACCCTAATCGATATTGTGAAGGGTTGGTTGGTTGGTAGTAGTTGTTGGTCAGTCTTCTTTCCAGCATTTTCTCTGAGCAAAGATTCGCACTGTAACTGTCATATTTTTCCATAATCAAAGATTGTTGAAAGCATGGATTGCGAAACAACTTGCTGTTTTCTCTTGGCCAAGGAATGATCATGGAATTCCTGTGTCTCTGCATGATCCAATAAGTGTTCTTCTTCCTTGTTTATTTTATGTTTTTATCACCTTTCCGCCTTTCTAAGTTGCAGAAAAAAATAATAGCTTAAGATTTGTTTCATTACACCTTAAGTTCAATTTCTGCACTTTTCGATGTTTTCTTCAGAAACAGTTATGAGCTTGTATTCTTAAATGATTTGGTTTACCATGTTTCTTTCATATATGAGTGCATGTCTTTGGAATTCTTAACTGCTCCGGGATCCCACTCATCCACTTCTCCTCTTGGTCAGCATGATGAAATGATTCTCTTTTGCCTTTCATCCCTGATGCTCATTCCGTACTTTCAGCAGACCGAATATTGTATCCTGTGTGGCTATCCCGCTCCGTATCCCCTTGTGACCAAGAAAACGCTCGCATGCCTCAATCTGTGGACTCCATGCCAATGGTCGAAACTTATAACACTTACTGTGCCTCTTTACCAAGAATTCCTACTTCCTTCCAATCACCATCAACATTCCCTTGAGTCAGAAAGCAGCTAAAATCATCAACTAAGGTTGAATCTAAAGGAGAGAGCCCTCTCTGATTGCAGGTGGGCTAGAACCTGCAATCAGAAGATTGGTTTGTGGTTACCTCGGCCGTATCCCTACTAGGAGCCTAGGGACAACTTGAGTGATAACAAAAACAAGGAAATAAAATGATACAAAAGAGCTCCGAGGCTCTTGGAATGGCCAAGCCCAAGGAAAATTAGAGACCTATGGAGGAGAACAAGATTTAGAAGCTAAACATGATACCAATCTTTCTTATTTTCATCAGTACAACTACATCCTTGCAAGAAAACACAATGGAGATGCAGAAATACGAGTTATCTCCACAAGAACACTAATGAAAATATCTCCCTAGAGGCAAATTCGTCTTGTTACTTATACAAAATGATTAGGAATCATTCCTCATGAATGGAGGAAGCTTTCCCCACCAAAATCCCTTGATTAGTGGATCTAGTTCCCAATTCTAGGAATATGCATTGAATGGCAGGGAACACATTCCTATATTTTCTCAATCATTGGAGTTCCACAATCTGTGCCATAATTCCATAATATCTTGTTGATTTATTATTTAATAGTGATCCTCCTGTAGTAGGGAGCAAGTCTCTAAATTATCTCCTCCTCCAAATCTTCATAATCTTCCCAATATTATCATAATATTCCATAAAAATAAATAATATTAGGCACAAATATGCAATTATTCATAAAAATTCCTAATGAATATATTAAAGTTAAAAATACATTATCTAATGCAAAAAGAGAGGTTTAATGTGCTGAAGGATGGTCATAGGCCTTAATTTATGTTTAATTTAGAGGCATGGGCCTTAATTTATGTTTAATTTAGATGCCCATCATACTCCCTTGCTGAAAGTGGTGCTCATCCTCTGAGCAACTTAGTGACATCATTGTGCCTCATTCATGGCCCTCTCTCTTGTGCATTAAGAATATTAGTTGTAAGTTCTGCAAGGACAAGCCCAAAAACATATTTGTGCAAAGAAAAATCCATGTTTCTTGAGACCATTAGTTTGCATTCTTCCCCTTATTCAAGATGGTTCTTGAATATTTTTAAGTTTGGCAAGGTCTTCCACATCCTTATCAACTTTCTGCTACGTTGTTCCACCATTTGGAAATCTCTGGAACCTTCAAAATGTCTTTACATGAGAACTAGGTCATCCTGTAGTAATTCCTATCAAAACTATAGGAAACCTTGTTAAAACTATAGGAAACCCTTTTTGAGCATAAATGATAGTCTGAGCCTAGGATAAGCCCTCAACTTTACTCCCATTATTTTCTCTCATTTCTATAACATATTTTAGGCCTTAGACAAAATCTAGAAAGAGATTAGAGACCTCTTAGAAAGTCTCTTTTCATCACTGCAGTTTGAGTTCTGTTTTGATGGTGGATGCCTCATTTCCTTTTGTTACCTTCTTCTTCTCTCTTGTGGCCTAGATGGTTGCCTAATGGCCTTGGAGTTATCTGTTTTGATTAGATCTCTCTTAGGCACTGTCCTTTTGGGTTTTATCACAATTTTTTCTTTCTTCCTTCTTGTAGCAAAATTTTGCCTTCCTGTAATAGTCATTCCTTCTTCCTTCAGAGTCTTCTAACTGTATGGGAGTGATGAGAAATGATGTAGGTTTGCGAAAATGGAGAGGATGCTCTGTTTGTTTTTTCAAGAAATTTTTAGGGTGAGATAGGGTTTTTT
Source organism: Pinus taeda (assembly GCA_000404065.3). Taxonomy (NCBI): domain Eukaryota; kingdom Viridiplantae; phylum Streptophyta; class Pinopsida; order Pinales; family Pinaceae; genus Pinus; species Pinus taeda. Next base: position 5,890 of record APFE031602236.1, on the reverse strand, counting down.
CTTGAAATTATGAAATGGGATGGATGAATGATGTATAGATAATGAATATGAAGTGGATGGAGGGCTTGGAGTGTTGTGGTGACTTGGCCTTTGCAAAAATTCCTTCTTTTAGCTGCTGTCCTCATTCCTTGAAATCATCACCCTTCATAATTTGACTTTTCAACATTGCATGAGTGAAGGAGTGAGCTGCAATTAACTAGTTGAAGGCAGTTGAGACTGCTGACCCATCCTTAGCTTATAAAACCTCATATCTCATGCATTAACAACAAATTTATAACTATAATATGCTCAAGAGAAGAGGTCAAGGGTATTGCATATATGTACCTACTTGATGGTTGTTGGAGATACATTCATGCTGCTGTTGAGTTGATGTTGTTGTGCTTCTCATGACTCAGGTACATTTTCTTGACCACCTTTTTCTTTTTTGTTGATCTTATTTTGTTGATGGGTTGTCTTCTTGTTGATGTGCAGGTGATGGCTTCCTCTATTGTTTCTGAGCTCTAGAGGAGTTTCATTGTGCCTGTAGTTATGCTTCTCCTCTTTCAATCATGGGGCTGAAGGTTAGGCTTGGAGCCTGCTGTTACTTCCAAGTAGGTTATTGTAGCTGCCCTTTTTTCTAAGTGTCATTTTTTTGTTGGAGGGTAAATAGGTATTGGAATGAGTGAAAGGTGTGGCCATACAGTGACATGTTCATGATGGGTGTTGGTTGAGATATGGTGAAGTCAATGTCCTTTTTTCCTATCCCAAAACAGGTCTGCATCATAATTTTTCTATCATACTGCCTTTCCTGTAGATTTTCAGAACTTCCTATAGTACTACAGGAAACTCCCGTAGTAATTCATGACAACCTCTTGTAGTAGAATTATTTTGTCCATATCTCCCAAATGGTAGAATGGATTGACCTAAAACTTTATGAGCATGTTTCTATCATCATTATGCACCTCCCCATAGAAAATTTTTGGTCAATGGATGCACAAATCTCGAGAAAAACTAAAAATGGATGAAGGTGATGGAGGTTGATTTCTTGGAAACCATGCACTGGAATTTGCTGAAATTGCTTGGGCATGTTACCATCATCCATATGCATCTCCCCATGAAACAAATTTTTAAATGGATGCATGGTTTTCAAGTTATGGCAAAAGTAAATTTCTGCTCTATGTATTTTTGTTTTTTGTAGTAAAATAGAGCCTCCTGTAGTTTTTTAGGATAGAAAGAAAATTGAATGGGAAAAGCTTGAGAATGATGGGTGAATGGTGGAAATAGGGTGATGGATTGGCATGGACTTGGCCTTGTTGGAGCATTTGAGAAAAGGAGGAGAAAGTCAAAATTTGACTTCTTTTGACCAGGTTTGACCTATTTTTCTTTTGTTGGTGCCAACTTGTGTTTGTTGCTTGTAGATGTTGGAGGGTACATGCATTCATCAGAGAGATAAATCGGGCAATTTTTTTTCTTTTCAGGCCTACTAGCCGCCTTAATGATGTTTTCAGCTAGTAGGTTTGCCTAGGCACCTCAAAGGATGTTTTCACCTAGGATATTTTTTTTTTTTTCCAACCCATTGACCGCCTCATAGAGGTTTTCAATCAATGAGCCAATCTTAAGTGCCTCAAAGGAGGTTTTCACCTGAGTTTTTTTTTTTTTTTACCCTACTCTACTTGAAAAACAAAATCACTTTCAAGTATAAGAATACTTCCAATGGAGCCATGTGCACATCAAGATGACATAAAAACTCATGTGCAGGCTTGAAATGTATGCTTTGACATGTACCTGAATTTGAGTGATCAAATGCTTTGACTTTGATGATATCAAGCACAATTGAAGAAGAGAGTATTGTTGCAACTTAGTGACTGTCTGGAACCATATTTCAATATAGTTGTGATGCCTCTAGTCCACTTGTTGATTTGGATTATCTTGGATGTCTTCTTCTACCATGACCTTTAAGTCTTCCTCTTTTTTCTGATTGATCTCTTGAATACATGGAGGATTTGATGGTAACCACGAGGGAGCTTTCTCAATCTCTAATTTTGATGTATGCTCTTCATTAAGTGCAGCCCATGATTCTTTGATCTTCTCTTTTGAATCTTCTTTTTCTTCATGTTGTCGCTTAATGGCATCAAGAGAATCACTTTTTTGTAATGTCCTTCCTGAGTCATGGTAAACACCATTCAGTTCAAGAGGAGATGTTTGGAAGTGTTGTACCTCACCACTGTAAGGGGGTTGAACCACTTCAATGTGTGGGTTTGTAAATGGTGGTACGGGTAGTTGAGTGGGAGTGGATATAGTTGGGGTTGTGGTTGTGGTGGAGATGAATGGTAGGGATAACATGGAGTTGGGTATGGAGGATTTTAAGGAAAATACTAAGGATATTGTGGATGGCTCCCATAAGTTCCTTGCCAACCTTGTTGCCAAGATTAGTTTTTGGGTTGAGATGTGTTGGGTGTGGAGCATGATTGTTCATAGGTCTTTGTTTCAGCCGGATGTATACCCTAGGAAGTTTGTACACCCCTCCACGCGGGGGGGTGCGGGGGGGGACTTGACCCCCAGTAGGGGTTCGGGGGGGCCGATCCCCCCCCACTGGGGGGGTACGGGGGCCAGTGGTTCCTCGGTGGGGGTTTTGGGGGCAACGCCTCTGAAGCTCAAAACAGATGTAAAATTTCCTTGTAAAAGTAAAGTAATTTCTAGTCAATTTGTGCCGTTCATTAGGCGGATGATCTGATGGTAGAACTTATGTTTAGTTTAGGGTTTTTTCCCTAGAAGGCAAACCCTTTCTTTGTATGAAGGTGTTGTTTTTGAGGCTGTGTAATAGATGCGTATTCTCTGAGTGAGAAGCAGAGAGGTGAGACTGTGAGAGAAAACAGAGGACATTACATCGGATCTATTGTAGGCTGTGTCTATTCATTTTGCTGGATAATAGAAAGGAAGGACTGGCTGTTCGGGGTGGACGTAGCCCAAACTGGGTGAACCACGTATATCTATGTCTCTCTTGTTTTATGCGTTTTCTGTGTTTATATTTCTGCAATATTTTGTGTTCCATTGCTCCATAACATATAATTTTCTAACAATTGGTATCAGAGCCAAAGGTCTATTTGGCTCATAAACTCGCAGGAAAGAAGGGTTCCTCATTCCAGTGGGAGCAATGGTGGAAGATGGTAAGTTTAAGGTCGAGAAATTTAATGGCCAAAACTTCTCGCTGTGGAAGATGCAGGTGGAAGATTATCTGTATCAGAAAGATCTGTACCTACCATTGGGCCGAAAAACAAAGATGCCGATGGGTATGACAGATGAAGAATGGAACCTTCTCGATAGAAAGGCACTTGGAATAGTACGTTTTTGCCTCACAGCATCAGTCGATTTCAACATTTCGAAGGAAAAAATGACAGAGGGTTTGATTAAGGCATTGGAGAAACTATATGAAAAACCCTCGGCCTCAAACAAGGTATTTATTATGAAACGGTTATTTAATATGAAGATGTCGGAAGGTGGATTTGTTGTAGACCATTTAAATGATTTTGATACTGTTACAAGTCAGTTATGTTCTGTAGGGGTAAAATTTGATGATGAAGTTAGAGCTCTATTATTCTTGTGCTCATTGCCAGAAAGTTGGAATGGTTTAGTAATGGCCATTAGTAACTATGTGTCTGGATCTAGTACTTTAAAGTTTGATGATGTTGTCGATGCTATCCTTAGCGAGGAAATGCATCGGAAAAGTTGCGGTGAGACATCAGGTAATGATTTGAGTGCAGAGTCTAGGGGAAGAAAAATGGAAAGAGGAAAGAGCTCAGGATATCACAATAAATCAAGGAAAGGCAGATCCAAGTCCAGATCAGGGATAGTGTGCTAGAAATGCAGAAAGAAAGGACACCTAAATAAAGAATGTAGATCTTGAAAGGGAAAAGAAAGAGTTGCAAAAAAATCATGAAGCAAATGTGACAGGTGAGGTGTTACAAGATGCTTTGATTCTTTCTTTCGAAAATATTACTGATTCTTGGGTGGTAGATTAAGGGGCCTCATTCCATGCCACACCTGATAAGAAATATTTTCATGACTATGTTCAAGGAGATTTTGGACAAGTCCGTTTGGGTGATGATAAGCCCTGTAAAATTGTTGGAATGGGTAAGGTCCTTGTAAAACAATATAATGGAAACCAATGGCTACTAAAGGAGGTAAGGCATGTTCCAGATCTAAAGAAAAATCTAATTTTAATAGGGCAGTTAAGCGGTGAAGGTTCTGTGACAACTTTCACAGATAAAGCTTGGAAGGTCACCAAAGGAGCCCTGGTAATAGCAAAAGGCGAAAAGGTTGGTACATTGTATTTATGCAATGGTATTTCTAACTCTGTTAATGCTTTAACTTCCAAAGGAGCAGATGCAGCATTATGGCATCATAGGCTTGGACACATGAGTGAAAAAGGGGTGAA
>APFE031602233.1:7868-27676 GCA_000404065.3 Pinus taeda | reverse complement strand
CCATTTCTCTCCCACTTCCCTTGATCCAGATTTAAACAGGAACGCAAAAAATTACAGATATAACCATAAATACAAAGATGCAGTAGAAATGACACTTCATTTCATTAATATCAGATATTGAAATATGCTTACAAATAGAATGGAAATAAGACTAGCTTGGGTGATGGTAGCTTATCTCTGAGAAGAGATGTCATGGCTACATGCCTCTGAACTACATTACAATGAGGTTCAAGGGCCTTTTTATTATTGAACAATAAGAGAAAATAGTAAACAACCAAAGCCCTAACCCGAGGAGATGTAACACCAAGAGTTTATCGGCCCTGTTTGGGTGAGTTTGACAGCCAACTTCCCGGGTCGCGACTTGGTCATATTATCTCTGTTTGATGCGCATCATAACCCATTGGAAAGATCTCTCCGAGGAATATGATGGAAAATATGATTTTAAACAAAAACTTTATTCTCCCTACACAACACAAACATACCAAAACTTTATTCTCCCTTCTCCATGTGATTCATCTATATGAACGATATCATGTTGCATAAACATAGACTTATATTTATCATATTATGTGAATTATAATATCATGTAATCGGTTGGTCAATGTTCAATGTTTAGTTTCACCTTATCTCTTTTAGGTGGCTGATCTCATGTAATGGGTTGGTCAATGTTTAGTTTAACCATATCTCTTTTGTGTTGATTTGGTATTTGATAAGGAGGTTTTCAAATGTTAAGTTTTCTTATTTTTAAATTTTATAGAATTTTGTATAAATCGTGAAGTGTTTACTCTAACTTCGTATACTTTTCTTTATCATTAAAAATATGAAATTATAATTACACCTTTGCGGGGATGGGATGAGCAAACACTGATCACCCTGCCCATGCTCGCTGTCCATTTTCGGTGTCCTTCCATCAAGTTAAAATCCAATGCGTGGAAAGGTTTTGCAGAGTCTTTTTATTCCTCCTTTGATCTCTATGCCTTTGACCAACGCGCATGATATGAAATTGGTAGTTCGACATATGATATGAAATTGGTGGAACTGTTGGATTGTTTACCATTTGAAATTAGTTTAGGCGCTGGCGAATTTGAAGTGCTAGAGAAATGGGAATTCATTAGGGAATACCTAGAAGAAGGGACTGAATTATTATTACCATGATATGTAGTGTGATCGCCCTCATAATTTTCATTTTTACAAACAACTTTTATTAGCCTTAACTGATTTTTCTTCTTTGATGTAGAGCTGGTGCAAATTTTTAGATGATATCCACCACCTGCAACTAACGTTTCACACAACCACAGGTTCTATGGTGGCATGCGATTACACCTGTTCTTGATTCTTTCATGGGTAAGCAATATTGAAAATTTTGTTATTCAAAGGTGAAACGCAAAACTTATCTGTTGTTGTAAGCTCTTCATTTGAGTTTGATTGTGACAGAAACAATGAAGACTTTATGAAAGAGCTTGTTTATCGCATTACATAGCATATATTTTTATACAAAACCCAGTTACAGAAGTTTTACGAACTATCATTAACTTTTTATCTAATTCCACCAATTATTGCTGACTCACATTGATTAACTCGCTGTCGGCTATCGCCGTCACATGATCATGCGTGATTAATGTTCTAACACCTTCCCTTAATCACGAAGACCTAAAATTTAATGCGCCACTAGCCCTAGCAGCCACACACGCACCCACGACCATGCTACATTCTCTGTCAGCCTCTCGCCACCAAATTTAGCAAAAAACGCTTAGAACTCTAGCAAAAAAAACAAATACTGGGAAACTATCACTAGTTCAACACGCCCTCAACAAGAGTCGTCCTTCGCACAACAAGGGATTGTTCTACCTTCTTGCCAGCGCTATGCCTTGAAGCTTTCAGAACCTGTAACTAATAGCCCTCCAGAATCAACGGGCTCTCCTTGTTACCCAAATATAAGAAAATGAGTATGAACAACGAGTCTCACTAGTCCAAAGCTTAACTACAAGATCTCCACACAACTCAGTGCCAAATCGCACAATATCTCCCCCCACCCCCACTCTCATATTCAAAATTCACAATATCTCCCCCAACCCCCACACTCATATTCAAATGCACCATTCCTCGCCCCCCCCACCCTCATATAGGTGGGGGGAAATGACATATTCCCCCCCCCACCTCTATTCAAAAGCACAGTATCTCCCCCCACCCCCGGCCCTCATTCAAAATGCACAGTACTCCCCCCACCCCCACCCTCATATTCAAATGCACAATGTGCATTTTTACATATATGAGGGTGGGGTGTGGGGAGATATGTGCTTTTGAAAATGCACAATATCTGCCCCCCACCCCCACTCTCATATATTTGAAAATGCACAATATCTCCCCCCACCCCCATCTTCAAAATGCACAATATCTCCCCTCACCCCCACCTTCATTGAAAATTCACAATATCTCCCCGCACCCCCACCCTCATATATGAGGGTTTTATGAGGGTGGCCCTTTGTATCTATGCCAATGAAGATGGCATGGTGCTTTTAATTACTACATGCTTTTTTTTTTTTACTTTTCCCTTTCCTCGGTGGCTAAAATTTATTGATGCCTGACTGAGAAAATGTCCTGGGTATTTCGAGACTAGTCTCTTGGCCCTTAGGTATTTAGATAGGTTACTTAGAATCTAGGTTGCCTAGGTGGAGCTCTGGATCGTCAGCTCCTGCTAACCGGGTTCCCCCTGAATCTTTGTTATGAATATTCTGTGAAGGTTAAGAAGTATACTGGTTTTCTTTTTTGTCTCTCAAATTTTTTTTTTTTTTTAAATAAGTACTTTATTACTCGACATTTTTACTGAACTTAACCACGTTACATACATCACATAGTAATTATTTCATGCACAGGATCGTGATACACAAGAATTATTCTTTCAGCATGCCTTTATCAACATTGGTTGTGATAAAGAAAGATCAACTATTAATTGCTACACAACTTGTAATCCAAGAATAAAATTAAACTGAAAGTAACACTATTTCACAGAGTTCACTATTAATATATACAAAACTCGTAAGAAACTTTTATGTGTTTGTCTTGACTGGTTGTTTAGTACTTAAGAAGACCAAGCCGCCCAACCACAAGTCTGGCAATGACATCCAGACTCTCCCCCTTAGCTTCCTTGCTCGAGACAATTACAGTATTCAACTACCGAGTTAATCCATTTTGAACCTCAAGACTTACTAGTCTAGCTCAAAATTACCCATTCTCAAGGTTTCTTGTTCGAGGTTCCACTGGCTTAGTGTCCAAGTCAAAAACACCTCAAACCTGGCAGAACTATGTCCCCTTTCTAAAACTTCTACATTGATTCTATTCCTCAAGTTTTTCACTTCTTCATTCTCTCAATCCTCTAGCTAACTTTTAGCCATCCCTCAGATTTCCCCCACCGAGAATGGGTTTTCCTTCTTTTCTCTTTTTCTAGGAAGAGAGCAAGTGATAACTATTTCAACTTTTTGGACATTTGGAGTTCGTTACCCTTGGTCTCTTTTAATATTTTTCAAACACACTTTTTTGTATTTGTAATCAACAAATTTTATTAAAAAGTTCCACTAGGTTCTTCCACCAGGCCACAAGTTCCAACCAACATACGAAAATAAAAAGCACTGAGATAATTAAAATAAAAGTAACCATAGTAACTTATGTATCATGGGGTGTTACATATGAAGACTGAAACTAGTTACATTATTCAACACCATTGATAGAAGAATTTGGCTTTTGCTACCTTTCTGGTTTGTGGTCTTCCTTAAACCACTAGATTCAGTGTTCGCATCCAGCCATTGGCTTTTATTTACCTTCATATTTTAGGTCTCTTCTTGGACTCACATACACCCTTCAGATTGGTGAATGTTGGAAGTATAATCCTTAGGGGATTATGTAAATTGTAATATTCACTGGTGTGGAAATAAAAAAGCCACAAGTGAACATGAAGAGTTATGAGAAGTCCAAGAGACCTCTTGGAATATGAAACCAAGTGACATAATCTTTTGTATTTATGTGTATCATATGAATAATATTTAAATGTCATGTTTGTCTAAACTTTCGGAAGGGCCAGATGCAAACACGAAAATGGAACCATCCATGAAGGATCAAGTCAATGAGAAAAGACAAAAAGTGTACCCCTTCTGAAATGTGATGATAAAGAGAGGGAGATGGTTACATGATAATTTCGATGTATTCATTGTTATTATAGTGAAGATATAATAAATTTATTTCAATTTTATCATTATTTTTAAAATTTTATGTAGATCATAATGAAAATTTCTTAAAATGGAGAAAGAAAGAGTTTAAATTAATTTAAAAAAAATCATATAATCAATTCAACTTTGAAATTTCCTTTGGTCTAGCTAAAATGGTGGAAAGGTTAATTTTTTATGATCTTTGTCAAGTTCATATCTTATTTATGACATGACTAATATTTATGATGATCCCATAAATTAAGAATTTAAATATTAATAATTAAAAGCATTAAAAGAAAATGAATTATTGGAATTGTAAATATCACTCGTTGAGATAAAGGATAAATGGTTAGAATCTCTATCCAAATTCAAATCTTATTTATGATATATGATGTCTGGGTAAGTTAAATAATAAAGATATTGAGAATTAAAAACATTAAAAGAAAATGTTATTAAAATTGAAAATATCAATGGTTGAGATGCCTAATTAGATTTAATTGCAAATTTCACCAAAAATTATGTAATTAAATATTGATATTAATTTGTTGAAAAAACGAAAAAGTTAAAATATTCATTAAATTAAATATTTAAATTTTAACACACACACACACACACACATATATATATATGAGAGATCAAAATATGTAAAAAAGAAAAAAAAATATTTTAATTCTTCTTATTCTCAAAAACTTGTTTGATATCTCAACCATTCCTCAAAACCAATAAACTAATATATATTAGATACATTTACACATTAAAATTTTTAAAAATTCAACCTAATTTAAACTTGTTATGATTTGAATTTTTCTTAATTATTTTTATTCAAAATTCAATTAAATATTCAAAAATTAGTTGGAATTCTAAAATTAATAATTGAAATTACACAATCTAAAAACGATAATTTTTAAAAATATTCAATATATTTATATTTTCAAAAATATAATTTCATTAAAATTATTATAACAAAATTCCAATCATATTTTCTTTTAAAAAAATCACTTTTTTTTTCATATTTTTTTTTACCTAATATTCAATTTACAAAAAATTAATAAACAACTTTTATATTATATTTTTACACTTAAAAAAAAATAAATTGTACCTATATTATTTACCTAATATTAATAACATTTTCTATATATTTAACTTTAACTTAATAATTATATATATTACTCTTATATATATATATATATATATATATATATATATATTTGTAAATTTAGGCATTCCTCATTCCATATTACGAAAACAGAATTACAGCAGACTAAAGTTCAGGTGGCTAGCCTGCGCACAGGAAACCAGAACGCCACCTATTGGCCTTGTAACCAGACCAAATTTTAAAAATGTTTTTCTCCTCCATCCTATCATAACCATGCTTTTGACTACTTCTAACTAATCTAGCTACAAGAGCATAACTTAACAACCAGGCGCAGTTCTGTTTTAACAACATCTTAGACAAAATTTAAAGACCTAGCTCAGTTAATCCTCACCTGGCGAGTTGACTGGGGCGGGCATTGAGGCGTTGATCCCAGGTTTCACCTTCTTCTGCTCCATGACCCATTTTAGTTCCAGCAGCATTTGTTCCATGTTCTTCAGCAACAGGTGGTTTCTTACTGCTTGGACTTGGATGGCCGCAATCTCTTTCAGGAGTGTATTCTTTAGATTCTTTGATTCCTCCGTTATCTGGCTTTTAAACTGTTCCTCTGCCTGCTTGCGTTCCTCCTCCTCTTCTTCACGGATAGCCTGATTCATCTCCATAGCCCGTGCAACCACATGTTTCACTATCCAATACTAATGAAGCATTTTGTTGAATAGAGAGTTTCTACTTCTTGTGTTTCCTGGGTCTAGGATCAGATCCTCCCATTCCCCGTGGGGGATTTCCTTGTTCTCACTAATGGCCCTCAGCTCTTGCTCCCACCCATTGATTTGAGTGTGGATCTCTGGGGAATTTCCTGCCATATACGCGTTTATCATGAACATGCTCTTTTTTGAGTCCAGCTTCCTGCCCCTTTTCCTCGGGTTGCTACTGGTGCCTTCTTCCCGGGCCTTAGCTGGTTTTGCCTTCTTCGGTGCCATCTTGATGCGGTCCTGGGAGCTTGATTTTATGGGGACTTTTACACCTATCACAACAGCAAACCACAAGTCAGTGCCTTTAAATTGTAATTCTGCTAAAATCCACTCACTTACCACCCAAGCTTTAGCTTGTCAGTCCCGACGGTGGTTCAGGCTTGCAGTTCGGGGCTATAACACAACTTTTCTTGCTAAGCAGCTCTTGTCCCTCCACCCTCTCTCAACAGCTCTTGAAATCCCACGTAGACGAGCTTGGCTAAACATAGCAGACCTAGCCATCAGATGGGGAGAGCTTCTGGGCTTGGCACCTCGGGAGATATCTGGAGAACAGACATGGGTAGGGCTCTGGTGCCCATCATGGAGCAGGACTAGACCCGACAATGCCACCCTCCCCTCCCACCTCTCTGTTCTGGGCAGGGTTTGAGCCTCCCTACAGGAACCAAAATTTTCACCATCCGAGACCACCCCTACTTTGGAGGGAGAGAGGTGAATCGAATTATTTCCGGGGGTGGCCTCTACCTATCCTAGTACTAATATACTGCTTACTGTGGAGAAATGGTTCAGGACAAGCATAAACAATTCGATTGCTAGCTAACATAGGGCTAGGAAGATAGAGACATGAGAAAACATACCACCTTTCCTTGCCGAAGCTGGGGATGAGGGCTGGTCACTGAGCCGTGCTGCCACCTTTCTTCTTTCTTTCATGTTTCTTGCCAAACTGCATGAGCGTTCCATCTGCCACCTTGGGATGTTGTTTGTTATCTATTCATTGTCCTCTCAACTAGACCTCCACTTGGACACTTAATTCTCCAGCTATCATCCCCGCGTCCCTTCCTTGGGATGTGGTAAAACTTGTCCGTCCTTCTTTATGTTTCATTACTCCAATATTCTCTTGGCTGCTCTTGCCGTATCCTTTCTCTACCCCTTATGCCACCTGTCGTCCTTTCTCTGCCATTTATCCCGACTTCCCATATTAGCTCCAGATCTTCCCTTGATGACGTCTCGGTTCTCACTTCTTCCCCATCACCTCGACCTGTCCTACTTTTCCCTGTCATCTATCCAACTCCGTCATTCTTATTATTCCTGTCCTTTCCCACGAATATGCTGTCAATCCCCACCGGCTGCAATCTTTCCCTGCAACTGCTGCGTGTCGCCTGATCCTGGCTGTTCACCTTGGACATGCCATTACCACCCTTATCGATGTCAAGGAGTTGTTGAAGTCGATCACTCTACTCCAGGAGCAGCTGAACTAGGCCTTCACTATCTATCACCTTACCTCGATTCCGACTACCCAGTTCGCTAACTAGTCAGTTGATTTATTTTCTGATCTCCTAACATGTGACAAAATTAGATAGTCTATTATGGTCAGGATTTTCCCTATTTCTCCAATGAGCCACGCCGTTCTCCAACTCTTACTAATTTTGTCCATTGGTTTTTGCTGTTGTAATTTCCTTACAATGTCCACCACCAACTTCGAGTCTCCCTCGATTTGGAGGCTCTTGAATTTTACCTGTATCGCGATTTCCAGGCCTCGTTTCAGAGCATGCAGCTCTGCTTCGTTGTTAGTGGCCTCTCCGTAGTCCATCTTGAAGGTTCTCAGGGTTTTACTACCGTCATCTCTGAAGACTCCCCCAATACCTGCCTCGCCTAGGTTATGTTTTGCAGCGCCATCGAAATTAAGTTTTATGAACCCCTATGGGGGATAGCAATACCAGTTGCTTTCTACCACCTCTCTTACTTGGACTTTTCTTTTGACACCCCCACTTACCATACTCTGGTTTACCTCTAGTATTTTCAAGATTTCCTCCTCCGTTTGCGACGCCTGCCAGTCTTCATCCTTCCAGCTTTCCGTTAAGATTGTTTCTCTCATGTTCCTGGTGGTTTGTTCCCATATGTCTGCTGGAGTTCTGTTTTCTACCTTGAAGATTACACCATTCCGTGCCTTCGAGATGTTCCAGAGCAAGAAACTGACAAAAGGCAGCCATGCACGATTGACCACCGGATTTTGGTAAGGTTTCCTTGGCCAGTTTTCTATGGTGTTTACGATATTCTGATAATTTCTGTGATGACACTCAAACATTTTGAAGTGGCTTTCCCATAGGGTATTGCTTACTATGCATCAGTTTAGCAAATGTTCCATAGTCTCCTCCGCACAGCGGGATAGACCTTGGCGCCCTTTCCTCTGCATCTGGTCCCAGGTAAGCGCTCTGCCATGTAGCATAGACCAAACAAAGAAGGATACTTTCGGCCAGTGTTTGATTTTCCATAGGTTTTTCCATTTTTTTTGTCTCCACCTATTGATTCTGTTTAGATTTTTGGCAATAAGCTTTTGCTATTGAGAAATTTTCCTGAATTCGGTTGCCCCATCTTAGAATATCAGACCTTGTTTTCCTCTCCACTTTAGAGGATGCCATCTCTTTGTAGTACTCATGCCAACTTTTTTTTTCAGGGGCCCTTTCCCAGTCATCTTTCTATTTCCAATTGCGCCAATATCCTCCTTCACCTCGTTTCGAGAATTTGCCGATAGTTGTCGCCTCAGCCTGGGATGTGAAAGCATGGATGGCTTGAAGGTTTTCCTTGTGGATGAGCCTTTCGCATTGCTGCCATGATTCCTCCCAGAACCTGGCTTTATCTCCTGCTCTTATCTCCCAAAAACTATAATCTTTTATCAGATCTTTGTTGCCCCTCTCTAGGTTCCAGATTGCGGAACCTCTGACCTCCATCTGGCTTCTTAGTCTTCTTTCAGGTTCCCCCGCCGCCTCATATTTCCTTTCCCAAATCACCTTCCACAGATCATGGCCACCCTGAGTCCACCTCCACCAGAGCTTCGCACCCATTACTTGGTTAAGGACAAAGGGGTCCCTTAACCCTAAACCTCCATCTTTGGAGAGCCTACTTAGCCATTCCCATGAAATTAAGGCCCACTTTCTGGCCTTGCTAGTTCCCTGCCAAAGAAATTTCTTGAACAACGCGACCAGCTTTTGGCTTGTAGACTTTGGGATAGCTTAGCATGAGATATGGTAGATTGGGATAGCCTACAGAATAGCTTTCAATAGAATTAGCCGACTAGGGGCATTCAACGAGCAAAAGGTCCAGTTTTCCATCTTGTTCCTGATCTTTTAATTAAAGGTTCCTAATTAGCTGCCCTGTATTAGTGCTCATGCAGCATAATACCCAGGTATTTTGACGGGAAGGTTCCAATTCTGTAGCCCATAGTGCATGCCAAGAATCTTTGGGTTGCTACCGGGTTGTTAAAGAAAAAAACTTCAGATTCATCCTTATTAATCTCCGTCCCGAAAGCTTGGTTAAATTCAGATAAAGTTTTAATTACTCTTTGGGCCTCCTTAAGTGTGGCTTGACCATATAACATCACATCATCTACGAATTGCTGGTGCATAACCGGGAGATCATTCCCAATATTTGTAGTCCCTTTAACTGATCCCTGGAGATTTGGGCCTTGACCAACCTACCCAGACCTTCTGCAGCCAGGATGAAGAGGAAAGGAGACAAGGGATCCCCCTGCCTTAGCCCTCGCGAGGGATTGAAGGCTTCGGTGGGGGTACCATTTAACAGAACTGACATCATCGGGGTGCCAACCGTAGATAGGATCCATTTTATCCATCTTTGTTCAAATCCATGTGCTTTGAGAATGCCTTCCAAGTACCCCCACCTAAGGCGATTGAAAACCTTAGCCAAGTCTAATTTGATAAGCATACCTGGGTTACGGGAATTTTTCAAGGAGTGTATCACTTCCTAGGCCACAATAATTCCATCTATAATTTGCTGCCCTTTGACGAAACCTGTTTGCTCTGGTGCAATGAGATCCGGAAGGATCAACTTGAGTCTGTTTACCATAACTGTTGCTAGAATTTTATAAACTACATTACATAGGGATATAGGCCTGAATCCCTGCGGTTCGTCCGAGCTGCCATTCTTCGGGACCAAAGCCAAGAAAGTGGCATTCAGTCCCTGGTGCATATGCTTTGAACACCTAGATTCCTCGACTAAGTCTAGCAAGTAATTTCCCATAAAAATCTAGACAGCCTAGTAAAACTCGATGGTAAAGCCGTCGGGACCTGGGGCCTTATTTTTCGGCATTTTGTTAACCACTTCCTCAAGCTCTTCCTTGGTGATTACCCTGAGCAGTGCCAAATTTTGTTCTATAGAGACTTTCTTAGGGATATGTTGGCAAACATTGTCTATTTCCTCAGTTCTGTTGACATTTGGTTCTGTAAGGATGTCTTTGAAATGCTCCACCAAGAGCCGTTCCATTTCTTTCTGCCGTGTCACTCTGTTTTCCTGACTGTCTTTCAAGGAGAAGATTCTGTTGTGATGGCGGTGCTTCAGCATTGCTTTATGGAAGAATTTGAAATTCTTTTCCCCCTCTCTTAACCATTGGACACGAGATTTCTGTTTCCACGAAATTCTTCCTGTTTTCGCCTTTGCTCCAATTGATTGATTACCCTGCCTTCCTCCTTAGCCAGCTCCTCATTTCGTCCATCTATGATGATTTTTTGCTGTATTCCTTCCAATCTAGACTGGGGTTTTCCTTGCTCCTACTGGATATTATCAAATTCTTCCTTATTCCATTTCTTGATTTTGATCTTTATTTCTTTGAGTCTAAGCTGGAACGAGTGCATTTTGTTGTGGCCTTCCATTCCCCTCTTACTTTCCTACCACCAACTCCTTACTTTGTCTAAGAAGTCTGGAACTCTAAGCCAAAAGGACTCAAAACAGAAGGGCCTCTTTTCAGATCATTCAAGGCTATTTTGAGCTTTATTGGCCAGTGATCGGACCCTATTGAGGGTAGGATAGAGGCTTCATAAAAGATATCCAACCAGATTATGTGCTCCGAGATTAGAAAGCTATCCAATCTTGACGCAATTTGTTTGGTCCCACCTCTTCTATTGTTCCAGGTGAATTTCCTGTTTATAGTTGGGATATCAACCACCCTTAATTTTGCTTGGACGTCTCTGAATCTTTCCATCTTCGAGTCTTCTCTGCTTATTCCACCTTTTTTCTCTTCTCTAGAGGTTATTAAGTTGAAGTCTCCTGCCAGAATCCATCTCTGCTCCTGGTGCATATTTCTAAGCTTTTCCAATTGGTTAAGGAACAAATCTCTATCAGCATGGGTATGGGGCCCATAGATAGCCGAGACCACCTCCCATTCACTTTGCCCAATGACTCTAAATCTTCCTGTCAGGATTCTTGGCATTGCTATCTGCCAATCTGATAGGACTTCTGCTGGATTCCAAATAATTGCTATCCCTCCTAAACTTCCTTTGGCGTTTATGGTTACTTGTTCATATCTTGGTTTTATTTTATTGAGAATTTCCTCCATCCCCTGTCCTGATATTTTGGTTTCTTGGATAAGCATAATTTGTGGTTTGTCCTTCCTCTGTCTTGCTGCCAAATGTCTCTGTTTCCCTTTGCTGTTTAAGCCTCTCATATTCCAAGATGTCAAAATCATTGGTTAACTTGGGATAGATTTTGAAACACTGCTGACAGTAGGACCACTTTCCCTGTATTGACCAGCATTTCTCCCATGAGTTGGATGGAGTCCTTAATATTTTGCCTTCCTATTTCCCCCTCCCTTTACTTGTCCTTGCTAATCTGTTCTGCTTTCCTTCTGGCTCTCTTGGAATTCTTTTGGTGTGGCTTTTCCTTTCTCTAGTTTGGCTTTATACTGTTGGAAGGTTTCTGCATACAACCTCTTTTGATCTTCCGGAATAAACCTCTCATCTAAGTTCCTCCATTCGTGTAATAGTTTTCTTAAGACTTCTTCCTCTTGACTTAGATCTTCCCTGTTTGTTTCCAAGTCTGTCTCCATCTGTTCAGCTTGTTCATCCTATTCCTTGCCTTTCTCCATTGGCTCGCTTAAGGCTTTCCTTTTTGAGTGGTTTCTTTCACTACTCTCACTATTGTCTGACCCCTTATCCTCTTGATTTTCCATGGTTTGGTCATCCTCTTCGCCCTCTTCCTGTAATATTGCAAAGTTGTTTGATTTCTTTGGGGATGAATGTTTTTCCTTCCTGTCTTCCTGGGGGGTTTCCTTATTTGTTTCCTTTTGCTTTTCACCTCTTGGTATCCTTCCTGGTCTATTGGCTCTTTCTTTTGTAGGGGGGGCCTCCTTTCTTCTTCTTCCCTTGTAATCAAGCATTCCTTAACCAGATGGCCATGGACATGGCACCTACGACATCTAAACGGGATGTGCTCGTAGTCTAAGTTTTGCTGCCAAACTTCTTCATGATATTCAAATTCCACAGAGTCTAGGATGGGGTTTACTAGGTTCATGTAGACACATATCCTAGCGTACGAGGTGTACCTTCCTTTCTTCATGGTTTCTACTATTTTCACAAAACTTCCTATTGAGTTTCCTATCCCCTACAAGATTTGCGGGTCCTAGAAATCTATAGGTAGCCCAAATAAATGAACCCAAATAGGCGCTGCTAGAAATGTTTCTTTATCAGGGTTGTAGCATTCCTCCCAGAAACGCATAAACATACCAGCATTATAATAGAAATATGGGCCATTTTCAAATACCTTTTCCTTGTCTTGCAGGTTTGATAAAATTACCATGAAGAAGCCTTTCGCTCCCAGCTTGAGCTCAATGTGGCCTTGGGGCTGCCATTTTTGCTGAATCCACTTGGTAAGATCTCTTTCCGACGGCTAGACTCCTACGAACTTGCAGATAAGGGCATGATCCCTCATGTAGCTTCTGTACCTTTCTAGTTTATTCACTGGAATCATGAACGTGGGTCTCTCCTCTGCACATGGCAGGCATCTTCCCCTGCGGCCTGCTTTCCATGTTACTCCCAACACTGGTCCTGCGCCCTATTGCTCCTTGGTCACCTGACTGTTTTGGCCATCTCCTATCACCGTATCCCGATAGGAGGGGATCTCTCCCATCCTGACATCTTCTGTCATGCCTTTTGTCTCTTAGCTCTCTGCTGACTTCTACTGATCCGTTCTGTTATTTGTCCCTTGGCCCTTCCTTCGTTCCTCCCCGAGGGTTTTACCACCTTGCTGCCATTAGGTTTTTAGTTGCAAAGCTCCTATCTTCCACTACATTCTGTGCTTGTAATATACCTTTAAAAAATATTGAAACTTTATTTTACCTATTATTAAATGTACAAAAAGTTAATAAATAATTTTTTCATATTTACTCTTTACACCTTAAAAAAAAAAAATTGAAACTTCAAAACTCCATCGTTGAATGGTTTACACATTTAAAAAAAATAAAACTTCAAAAGTCCATTGTTGAATGGTTTATACCTTTAGAATAAATTTTAAACTTTAAACGTTTTGTTTAAACAAATCATTATATTCTTATTAAAAGACCTAAAATACTATAATACCACATAAATATTAATTTTTTTTTTTTAAATACACCTGTATTCGACATAAGCTCGGCGTTATTTTCCAGCGTTGAACATAGGCCAGATTTTCTTGGTTGCTATGTCCAATTAGATTTTCACAGGGTCAAGAGAAGAGTCCGATCATATTTTCACAACAGTTCTTATGTGGTATCTGCTCCATGGTGGAGTCAGAATCAAGAATTAAGAGGTGGTCAACTTATCCAGTGAACTCTTTTGGATGCGCTAAAGTCGTTGCAGCTATGGAAGCTCCATAATATGCACAAGTTTATACAATCCATCTTGACTCTTACTTTCTAACATTCATATAATGCATCTTACTTTTAAGTTTCATCTCACTTTTTAAGTTATTAACTAAATCATATATTATAAATTATGTTTTTGTCAAAATACATTATTAACCACAGGCATAGCATTATAATAGTTTTAATTTTTAATTAAAAAAATTATAATATACTTTTTATAATTTGATTTAATCTTGTTTTTTATCTTTAGTAATATGAGTTTTTACTTTTATGATGGTTATTGGGTGTACTATTAAGATACTCTATAATGTGAAAATTATTTGTTTGAAATTCCATAGATCGAGCTGTGTTAAGAGCTGGTGTGACCAAGCCGGGTGCAATCTTCAAGTGATTTTGATGACTTAAATGCCCCTAAATCATAGTTCTCAAGAGAAAGATTAAATGTGTAATCATCTCATAACTCACAACTTAAGAAACAAAAAAAATATAAATTTTAACTTTCATTTCTAATCAATTTAATGATACATTTTATCTTTTAATATTCATATGATGAAAAATAAACTTAGAATTTATCATACCTTTACAACTATTCAAAATAAAATATCTCAATTTAGTATAATTTTCAAATTCCAAAAAATATATAAAAATTATAATGATATATTTTTTTATAGGTTAATCCATATTATAAATTAATTAATATTAACAAATTGTATTTTAAGCAAAAGTAACGAAACCATTGATGATCAAATTTAATTACAAACACTAATGCAATTATTATTAATTAATTGATGTTTTAGATATTCATTATTGTATAAATTGATTACAAACACATTAATTTGATTATTATTAATTAATTGAGCTTTTAAATATTCATTGGAAACCATTTAAACATATCATAAATTTAACTCATTTTAAATTACCAAACTCAACTTATTTTAATAAATTGATAGAAAATATTATAAATAAAAAAATTAATTTACAAATTTCATATGTTTCAGAATAATTTAAATTATTGAATTCAATAAAATTTAAAAAAAATTTAATTTAAATTATAATTTTTTTAAATAATATTTATTAACTAATTAATTATTATCACTTTTATTATATATATTGTAAATCACAATTATTATAAAGTAATATTCAATTTAGTCATGAGACACCATTAAAATTCTTAGAAACTCAAACACACATTTTATTAAACAAAAAATTGTGATTGATTGTGAGGAAGTATTTCTCTAAACATTATGAGTCACAAAAAATTAGGTTCACAAATAATTGTGAAATTTTATTAATTGAAATATGTTGCCAAAGCTCACAATAAATTGACATCTAAAAAAACTATAGCTTTGGTATGTTTTATAGTAATTTGGAAAAAGCTAGAGCCTCTAGGGAAAGAATAAATTAAGATCTATGTATTCCAAAAGCTTCTAATAATAATTCTATAATAGACACCAAAAAAATTACATACTATAGATAACATTTATTTTATGATGGATAAGGAACATCAATAACCCTCTAGAAAGCATCCTAGTCTACTCCTCGTATCGAGGCATTCAAGCAAGGAAAGACTTGGCTCATTTGCGAATGCATTGGAGTGACAAAAAGAGTGGAGGAGGGTGAGGAGAAAAAATTTGAGAGCTATGTAGCTTTACCACTTCTAATTGGTTCTTAAATCAATGCAATTCATCCTTGAATTGATGTCGATGTTGATTCAGTATATCCATTGTGATTATGAGCTCAACCGTTAGCTACTCAATTTAAATTTGTAGATGGCAAATGGTGTCATGGAAATCGTCAAAGATCATATTAGAGACCAAGAGGGAGATTCCTCCAATACTTTCACGCATGGTATGCCATGGATTTATTGGAGAAAAACTAAAATAGAGTGAAATACTAGAGGAAGAAAAAGATGTCCAAACAGAGTTGTTTTGAGAGGCAATAAACACCCCAAACTACCATAGGTGATAAAAAATGTGAAAAAGCCCCCACCATCATAAAAAACATGGTCCTTCTCATGGAGCTAATATGAATTTTCTAACTTAGGAACTTGTCCTTCATAGCTAATGAGATCTACAAACCAGCTCCATTTATCATAGCATTCATGTGTGCTAATATTACAAGCCATGGAAACCATCGAGAGTAGGTATTATGCTAATTCCCCACTTGTTTCATCCATCATATGACATCTCATGAAATTATTTTTTTAATGGAATGGGATGCGTGTATATGTGAGAGTTAATATGTATGGAGTCCTATGAACATGCGACTACTATATTGACTAGAGAATTAGTGTTTGACTTGAGGTACCTGTGCACATGAAGGAAGTCCACAATGAAGAGGAGGAAATCCCCAATCGAATATGCCTAAAGGTTAATATTAGCTTGGGATATCGATGGGTAGAGCATGTTATTAGGTGTTGAATCAGGTTCTTTTAATCCCCAATGAATCTTAGAATGTCATGTTTTATGCTGGTTTCTAGGTTCAATCCTTGAAGTAGTATATGATTTCACTTGGTTTCTAGTGACTAGACCTAAACTCCAAGAAAAAAAAGTATGCATTTTCCTTTAAGGCATAGAACTACCCACACACCACCTCCCATCCATGAAATTACTCCATGGTTCAACTTAGTAGCTCCATTATAATGGAGGACATAAGCTTCTTGCTTCTTTAACCATATTTGAGAGTATTTATCAAAAGGTGAAAACTCCGAGGATTATGACCAGAGGAAAAGGGTTAATCAATCATTAAATCAAGCTTTTTTTGGAGGATCTAACAATTTCTTGTTAGAAAGTAAAAGTTGTGATGTTGTGAGATGCTTTTTTAATAATGACTTTGCTCTCAATGCTACTTCTATTAAATGACTTTGAAGATCCTAAAAATCATCTATTGCATTCCAACTAGACTTTCCAATGAACATATTTTTAAAGGTTAACCCATACCCACCTGAAAATTGACTTTTGAAGGAAAGAACTCAACTAGAGCTTTAGCCAAGTACCAAAGAATTGATTCACAAAGTTAGGTCATTGAACTCAATAAGCAAGACCACGGATAGAGTTTTTCCATATTGATTTTGAAAAATCACATTTCAAAAAAGGTGTGTTGATATTTTAGAGTAGAGGCGACACAATGCATAAATTGAAGGCCCTTGGATGCTACTTTTACTCATATTTTCTATGGTAAGAGTCCTTTTTTGGGTGAAGGTCCAATAAAAAATGTTGACCTTTATAAAACCATCCAAGTTTTGTATTTTTGAAAATATGATTAATTATGGAGAGATTCCTTTGGGATAGCATTGGAATTTGTATTCTTAGTTAACTGAATGATCCAGGTGGATATTGGTGGCCACCTTCCTATTCCACTTGGACTCTCGACACTATCCCTTTCAGTTTTTCAGTTTCCTTAATTGTAGCACAATTTACTATTTTTGGCAGTTTTTCAGGTCCTAAATTTCTTGATCCATTTCGAGCCCCTAAATGATGTTTTTAGGGAAAACATAGAGACTTCTAAAATCTATTTAGGCCTACTCTTCGATATTTTTTAAACGAGGTATTATGATAGTCAAATAAAAATCATATGCCAAAGTTACGACCCCTCAAAATTGATGTACCAATTTAGCCAAATGGGGCCTACAGTTTTGGCACTTCATCTCCTACGGTTAGGTTTTTGATGTTTAGGGCTTTCCATTTTTTATCAATAACAAATAGGCCTTGGAGGCTCATTGTAACACAGTTCAGAGGCGTGTAGCCACCACATCTCTTCTCAGAGATAAGCTACCATAGGCTGAGCTAGTTTATTTCCATTCTGTTTGTAAAAATATTTCAGTATTCTGATATTAATGAAATGATGTGTTATATCTGATGCATTTCCGTATTTATGGTCATATCTATAATTTGTTGTGTTCCTATTTAAGTTTGGATTAGTGGTGTTAGAGGGGTCTGCTCTTTCTCTATTTTTTATTGCATGTCCCCCATGAGGTTAGGGTGTAAGGAGTTAGGGCTCGATCTGGTTAAACCTTTGCAAACCTAGCCTCGCAAACCTCGATGGTCTCACATGAACATAATTACCGATCAAACGAGAAAGTGAACTAGCACTTGTTTTTTTGAGGTAGCAAAAAATCACTCGATTTTGAAAAGTGGTGATGCCGAAATACATTTTTTATTTTTTTTATTTTTATTTTTTTATGTTGGTGTTTTTCATGTTGATTTTGAAAAGTGTTGATGCATCATCAACACATTTTTTTAAATGTTAGTGATTTTCATGCTGATTTTGAAAAGTGTTGATGCAACATCAACACATTTTTTAGAGGACTTATTTTTGACAATTTAAATTTTTTTATGTATCAAGTGTGAACATTTTTTTTTTGGTTACTCATTTTCATCTTGATTTTGAAAAGCGTTGATGAGCATCAACCCTTTTTGTTTAAAGGGCTTAGTTTTTACACTTTATTTTTTCTAATGAATTAAGTGGGGATAATTTTTTTAAATATTGGTGATTTTCATGTTAATAATAAAACATAAAAAATAAAAATAAAAAAACACGACAAAAAAAAATCAAATACAAAAAAATGTAAAAAACAAAAAATAGAAAACTTATAAAAATGTAAATAAGAAACAAAAATTAACTCATAAAAATAAAAAGATTGAATAAAAAATTAACGAGAAAAAACAAAAAATGAATAAAAACTTATATCTATATAATATATTAGTATATATATAATATATATATATATATATAATAAATATATAAATTAAAAGAAAACATTAAACAAAAAAAAATTAAGAAAAAAAATCAATTAAAATTATAATATATATTATATATATATATATATATATATATATAATATAATATTATATATAATATTATATATAATATTAAAAAATTTAAAAAAATTAAAAAAAAAATTCACTAAGAAAAAACTTAAAAATAAAATTAAAAATAAATAAATAAAAATAAAAAAAAAACATAAATAAACAATGAAAACAATAAATAAAAAAATAAAAAATACCCCTCCTTCGCCACACCGACCCTGCTCCCCTCCACCCTCGTCCCTTCTTCGCTTCGCTCACGCCCCACCCTCGCCCTTCCTATCACCCCCGTCCTTCTTCCCTGTTTCCCTCCCCCTACCACTCACACCTGGTTTGTTCTTTCCTCCACTTCCCTCACCCCGTCCCCCCCTCACAGAACTTCCGTCAACCCACCCCCCATCCTCATGGCTTCCCCTCCTCCGCCCTCCACCTCTCCGCCCCATATCCCTCCCTCCGGCCCCAATCCCTTCTTCCCTCCCCCTGCTCCTCCCCCCAACAACCCTTCCCTCACCCTCCTCCCCTCTCCCTCACCTCCCGTCAGCTCACGACTTCTCCCCTCGCCCTCCCTCTCCCCCATAATACCTACCTCACCCCCGTCCCTTCTTCCCTCCATCTCCCACTCCCACAACACCCCTCCTTGACTTGCCTCCCCTCTCCCTCACCCCTCTCCCTTCCCCTTTCCTCATGCCCCGTCACCCTTCCTCACCCCCCTGGCCGAGGGACAGGGGTGAGGGAGGTGAGGGGGGCGCGAGGGGAGGGCGGTGAGGAAGGTAGGCGGGGGGAGGATCGGGGCCCCAAAACCCCCTTGCCTCCATTGCCCCTCTCCACTCCTGGCCTCTAGTTAGCAGCCTACAGGCGGATGGGGGGGAGAGGGGGCTAGGCCCCAGACCCCCTCGCCTCCCTCACCCACCTCCCCTCCACTGGCCCCCTCACCCACCTCCCCTCCCTACCCCTAGCTAGTGACCTCTCGTCACCCCCTTCCCCTCCCTACCCCTAGCTAGAGGCCTATAGGCTGCTGGCTGGGGGCTGAGTGGGGAGGGGGGTGAGGGAGCGGGGCTGGTGAGAATGGGGTGCAAGGTTAGGGCAGGGGGTCGAAGGGGGTGACAGGAGAGGGGA
>APFE031602232.1:0-10246 GCA_000404065.3 Pinus taeda | reverse complement strand
GAATCCCATGCTTGCAGAGATATTTTTCATATTCATTAGAGTACATTATCTTCCATTAACAGTATGAAGAGAGCCAATATGTGATTATGTTTCATGTTCAATCCCTACATGAAAATCCTTAAAAGTTTTGAAAGCTTGAGATTTACTTTTCAATAAGTACACACAATGCATTCTAGTGTAATCATCAACACAATTCTTCATACATTTATTTTCATTAGCATAAGGAAAATTCACAGGACCAAACAAACTAAAATACATATGTCCATCCTTTCTACATGAATAAAGGGGACTTGCTAGAGAATGTGAACAAGGAATGATAAATTTCTTATATTGCTAGTGAATGTGAACAATGTGAAAGTTATCCCAATAATAATATTAGACAAAGAAGAAGTTAGAAATGATTATGCATAGCTATAGACCCATGCAAATAAGGAAGTGGCAAATCCCATATATATTTAGTAGGGTACTCAATTAACATATTTAATGCTTAAAGTAGTTAGGTGCAAAAATAGAAACGTGTTGAGTTCTCATTCTTTGGGTATTAAATCACCCTTGAAGAGGAAGGGACATGACTAAGTAGACTGAAAAATGAGATAATATTGACGGATAGTCTATGATCTCTTGGTAGAATAAACAACGTTACAATGTAGATAAGCTCGAAAATTTTCCACATAGTAGAGAAATTTTTGGGAGGTAATATTTAGAGTGGATTAATATTCCAAGGTTTTTCAAAATGGAAAATAAAAAATAGTTGTCAATTTAGAATTTTTTTTTTTTATTTTCTCAAAGTTTATACTTTAAAATGATTTTAACTTAAAAATCATTAGAAATCTCAATATTTTTACGAAAATATCATTAAAAAATTTACATTATGCATATTATGGAGTACTAATGCTACATAAGATTTATAAGCTTTAAAATAAATTTTCATCCTCGAAATTTTTGCTACTAGAAAGAACCCTTCGAGAAGAAAGAAAATACATGGCATATTTGTGGAAAATATATAAAATAGTTAAGTGAGTAAAAGAGAAGAATAACATGAGACATTGTTGAATAAAACTAACATATGTGGAATAATTAACAAGGAATAAAGTTGTGGGTCGTTTAATTTTTTCATGTTGTGGGCCTTTGTGACATAATCCTCATGAAAATCCTCAATGTGAAGGGTGTTACATTTTATGATATTTTTTCTTTGAAATGATGAAAGAAAACTTAGGAACATAGATGTAATTATATTACAATTTAGTGAAGGAAATAATGGATGCTTATTTTATTTTGTAATTTTTTTTAATGCATGTCCAAGTTTATTTCACCTTCATGGCTTATTTTGATCATAGTGAGAACTAAGGAATTGTGATTGTACATATATAATAAACATATGAACATTTTTAGTAGAACAGTTTCAATAACAGGTGATGTAGGTGTTACCTCTCCTAAACAATGTGTAACGTTGAACAATTATCGCCTTCTTAATGAAAAGTACTACCTTTCCTATTCAGTGTATATCTATTTTATTAGATTTCCATATATTTTAATATTTTCCTAAAATACATTCATTAAGTTGTCAATAACCACCAAAAAATATATTTTTATATTGTAATGCCATTCTCTTCCCAATCACATGGAAGGTGTCTTACATATCTCACACTCAGTGAAAGGGGGATTTGCATATGTCTCACTCATTGAAAGGGGGGTTTTCATGAATAATGAGGTTAGAGGAACATTAATATGTGTATAATGGTTTCAAAATATGTTGGTTTGTATCCTTTAAATTCCATTCCTAAATAAATAAATGGGACTTCATTCGAGATTTTCATAATTTTCATACAAAAATCTCTCATAGATTGTACATATCAATGAAAGTCAGTGAAAGTCATTGCATTGAACTCAACAACGCCTTAGATTTCAATACAAAGACTCAACATTTAACTTAGAATTAAATATACAAAGTGAAAAGAAAAGACAAAACAGAAAAAATATAAAAGAAAATCATATATATATATATATATATATATAATATATATATATATTATAAATATTAGTGATTAAATAAAATGGGAATACATAATTTACAAATCTAAAATACATATAAATAAATTTTTGAAAACATATTTATGATTCCTCAATTTTGTTATGTTGATAGTGTACATATCATATAATAGGATTTCTATAAATTTAATTTAATTATTAATAATCAATAGATTGATGCTACAGATTTCATAATGAATAATTAATATTTTTAATATCGTTCATTAATAGAAGGATGCGATTTATTTAAAATGTAGTTATGATCTCTATTCGATTTCAATTTAATTAAAAACATTGTTTCAAAATTGATTTAAAATATACTATATATATAATACATTGACTATAAAATGTCCGCATGGGGTAGCTCAAGTGGTAGTGGCCGTGGAAATGAAGTCTCACCGAACCGGAAGTCTTGGGTTCAAATCTTGGGCTACCCTGCCCCTGCAGTGGGTTATGCAATGGACATGTAAATCGGAGAGTCCTACTAAAGCTTACAAAAAAAATATTTTGACTATAAAATGATTTATTGGTTTTATTATAACTATTGTGACCATATAATTAAATGGATTGAAGGTTTCTATACCCATCATTCTATTATAAGAATCAAAACACTAGCCCCATTATTATTATTAGAGATATATAATATATACAAGTATGTTTATCCATGTAGATTCACCCCACTATTATTATGGAAAGCCTTTAGTTGGAAACATTTCTTCTTACCTCACCATGGCTTAGAAATAACACATTCCCAATTTGATGTGTTGATATGCCATTTTCTACTTAGAAACACCACATTCCCAATATGATGTGTTGATATGCCATTTTCTTAAATTAATTAATTTGAGACAACTTAATTAAAATAATATTCCTAATTTGGACAGAAATCTTATCATTGATATGTCAATACTACCATGAGCATTCCAACATTTTCCTCGGGATTTAAATATCTATGATGAACCTAATAATTAAATTATAACTATCGAAGATCTATTCTTACTATCAACATAATTATAGGCATATATATTTTGGAATTTACTTCCAATTTAAGTTAAAATAAAATATTGACATTAAATTAAGATAGACTAGGGAAGCCATATAAATCAAATGGATCTAACTACAAATAAAATTCAATCCATGATAACCATCAAAATGGGCACCCCTTTATTCCTATCACATTTCATAGATTAAAAAAACAATAGAAATGAACTAAATTATAACTTTATTACAAAATATATTGTGCTTATTTATAAAAAATAAAATTAAAAATTGCATGCATATTTCAATAGTAACAAAAAGTATTAGTGGAACATTTTAGCGATGAAATATGTCAATATTACTATGGATGTTCCAACATATTCCACGACGTTTAAATATCTTCCATCAACCTAATAATTAACTTATAATTATGGTGATTAGCATAACTATAGGCATATATATTGTGTGTTCGACCAATTTACATACTAATTGTTGGACTCCAAAAGGTGGATCATTAATTCTTATTGGAATGTTTATTTTATGTTGGTGTATTTCCTAGTTATAACATTACAACCAAATCTCAATTTCATGTTGTTGTCATTAGAGTGCATATTGCTACTATCTAACTCAATATGTCATGAATCCTAGAATGATTGGAGGAAACTTTGTCAGTATCAGTCTACATGGATCGGGTTTTACCATTACCATTATTTTCTTCTATAATTGTTATCATATTAACATGGGGTGAATCACAATTCAAGTCGATGTTCAATTTTTTTTTCCTGTTGGGTTCAGTCAACTATCCTTGGTTCTATACCTATGATGAGCTTCTTTCTATGTTGATATTGTCTGGAGTCGATTGTTTATGTTCCTGTTTTTGCTGAACTACCATAATTTTCTATAGTAATATTTCAATGAATACATATTTTCCATGACCAAGAAACTACAAGACGCTAGGCAAAATAGATTATTCTAGAAATTGTTCTAATTTTCTAGTCTTCTTTTATTTTCTACCCTCTATAGTGTATCCTCAAAAAAACTTCATGCAATTGTGTGTATATTTTGTTGTTGTTGTGGGTCTTCTAGTTGAATACCTAGAAATATTTCATTCACATTTATTGTATAAGTTTACGTCCTATTTTTTTCCAATTCTGTGAGTCTTATCATGCAATATTCCTATGATATTATGTCATAGGTAGTAAGAGGTCAAATTTAAATGGTTGTGTATAATTATGCTTCCCTTTCTTCTTCTTTTTCAGCATCTGGAAGGAGTAAAACTATATCCCCTTGTTCTTCTCGAGCTTGTGGTGGAATTCAGAATATTATGTTAGATTATTAACTGATCATATATATATCTAGTCAATTGTAGGCTGACACATAATCTCTTGCTTGACTACGTCTAAAGAGTCAATCTACCAAACTTCAATTATTTGTAGGGACAATTGAATGTGCGATAAGGAAGGAAACATTGTTTGTATGTGTTGAGGTGCTCTCCATCTATTGGAAGATTTTTAAATATTTTTGGAGGACTAATTATTGAGGTTTGTTTCATGTCTAGCCAAATTATTAAAGAGGGGAGCCAAATGGACTTATTGGAAATTTCACATTCATATTGGTTCATATTCAGCATGTCACCAATGTGTTTTTCCTGGTTGTACATTTTTGTTGTCATTATTACTTGACCAAGTTATTGTAGAATACTCAGTTTAATGTTAGAGACTCTCCCTATTCATGCAAAATGACTCTCTCTCATTAGGAAAAATTTAGAAATAAGAAAAAAAATTGAGATATCAAAAGCTTAATTTAACAATGCATATATTTAACACAATAATATAAACATGACTAAATAGGAACCGAATAAAGAATATGTATTATTTGTACTACATTGAATAGTGAAAATAGGAAAAAAAACCATATAGAAATACACAATTTTGAAATTTTATAATTTTGAAATACATATAACTAAATATAGAAAAAAGCATATCTATACTTGATTAATATTAATTGATGGAAGGAATAATAGTTGAAATGAACTTCAGAGACCAACATTAAGACCTTAAATGATCTACAAAATATACACCATCATTGTGTCATATAATGGATGAAATGCGAGTACTCGTCAAGATCATTATCATATGTTGACTCACGAAAAATTCATTTTGGGTCAATATCTATAATCAAAATATCATCTCCAAAATACACAACATTTATTATATTCCTTTATTATGGGATTGAATTTGGAGTTACACTTCACTCAAATTTATCACTATGTTATGCAACTTTAAGTACATAAAAGATATAGCTTTAATGCTATAGTTAATGTGTTAGATATTAAAATTGATGTGTGTTGCAAATTTTAACTAATTACAATTTCATGATTGGGAAGTGTACTAGGGGTCATAGTTTCTACAATTGATTGCATTTTAAAGATCGTAGTGCAGAATGGTTTAATTAATTCTAGAGTTAGTCCCTTAAGAATTATCAAGTGTCATTGTTTTTTAATAGTAATAGTGGTTAGAGGATGCATTATGGAAGGGTTTGTAATTATGTAAGAGTATGAGTGATGACACTAAATTAGTGGTTGTGGGTCATATTAGTGTTTTTACATTCATAATGATTTTTGGTTAAGGGGCACATATTTTATCAGATATTATAGTGGTCAAAGTGGTCAAAGGTTACATTAAATAAGGAGAACAATTTTGTGCTGGTTAATATATAGTGCAATATATAGAAATATCTAATAATAAATTCATTATAATTAGTGAATTTACAGATACATATATTAATATATATATCTATATAGATCAAAATATTATTGGTAAACCCAATGTGTGTTTCCTACCTCATTGTTTTAATTCAATAACTAATTGGTTCTACTTAAAAAAGCACATTGATTTCTAGTAGCAGATTTTTCATACTCTATAGCAGTTTGCAAGTCTCTAGAAAATATATTGAAAAAAATATTTTATCTCAAACTTTGAAATAATATTTTTATTTACTATATTCATCATTGATTTTCGCAAATCTAAAAGTATTTAGAAAATAATATAAATTAATTATTTTTTAATTACTAATGAAGAGGATTATTAATCCATATGACTTTAGTGAAGATGATTATTAATCTATATACATTTATTTATTACTTAAAAAAATTATTTTATTAGTGAAAAATGTTATTAAGCCATATGAATTTTAATAATTTTTTTTTATTTAACAACTTATCCCCAAATTCTATTTTGACAATTTTATTATTTAGCAAAAAAATTATGTATAATTACTTTCATAGATTTTTGGAAATTGTGTGCATTCAAAGATTGACATTTCAAATTTGAGCATTAACTTTGTGCATAGTATGTGCACTTTGAAGAAAGCAATTTACACATTGAGCTTTTAAAGCTCACCATTACTTTTTTAACTTTGAAATTTTGCCCTTTTTGCTGCAAAAGAAACTGCCTTTTTTTTTTGGTAGGTAAGCACCCACGAGGGATTTGAACCACTGGCCTATGGCAAGAAGTGCCTTAACATTGAACCCATTCACAGTCAATCGAAAGCCCTATGGACAAACTCGCCATTTTTTTACTTCAAAAGAAAATAAATATTATTTATTAAATTTATTTTTTAATTTTTTACTTTGTCATCAACTGTTTGGTCTTTCTCATTTTAAAATTCGCAATCTTTTACCGAAAAGAAATTAACAATTTTTTAAAATTTAACTTTTAATCTCTTACTTTTACTTTCCTTATATTTTAAAAGTTAATTATTTTGATTTGCATTTTTTGAATTTAATGGTTGTTTTTTTCTGAGCGAATGTAATTAGTATTTTTATTTTTAAATTTAAATTACGTTTTGCTTTTTCCGGCTGTCATTAAAATTAATATTCTACTTTCTATATTTGGGTAACTCTTTGCTTTTATGGGGTGTCTTCTTGAATTCGACCCGTTTAGTTCATAGCCGGTTCGGCCGATTTCAAAAATAACAATGTATCAGTGCCAATATGTAATTATTTTCTTGATCACGGAAACCATGGTCATGATTAACTGTTCGTCGATAGTGCTTTCATTGGCAGTGAATATATTATATGATGGTCGTGTGTTCTATCTTTATCTTTGATGGAAGAGCGTCAGACTGACTATTTTGAAGATCTTTGAAAGTTGCGTCTTCGATTTGTATCTTTGTTGGGAGAGCGTTAGAATGAGACTGAGCATATGAAGGTCATGTGTTTGATCTGTATCTTTCATGGAAGAGCGTCAGACTGATTATCTTTGAAGTGCGTGTGTTTGATATATGAAGATTGTGTGTTCCATCATTTAGCATTTCATAACTCTACTTCAAATCAGGATTGAGGTAAGTAGCCATTTCTGTCGTTTCGAATTATGTTAACATGCTTGAGCCATGCCGCTTCTTCTTGGATCTTTGTTTTAAAGTCTGGTTTATAAATTTTTCTTGCAATTATGGATATTGTTTATGGATAATTTTGTTTGCATATTTGAAACCATGCCTCTTTCTCAATCCATGTTTTAAAATACAGTTTATAAGTTTTTTTTACAACTATATATATATATAGAGTTTATGTATAATTTTCTTTCCATTATTATTGTTTTAAGGGTTAATATATTTTTTCTTGTAACTATGGATATTTTTTGTGGATAATTTTGTGTGCACATTTGAAATATTAAACACTGGATTATAATTATTTTTCTGCAGTTATAAAAATCACTTATTGATATTTTTCGTGTTCCATTATATTTTTTTCACAAACACTTTGTCATCAAGATTCGTCCTCAATTACTATATCTGCCCAATCCTATGGATTGATTTTTTCTCTTATCATAGATACCCGTAGCCCAAAAAAATAGATTAAACTGTATTTTAATATGCAAATAGATTTAGCTTTTCTTTTATTCCAATTTGAATTTGGGTTACA
This sequence comes from Pinus taeda, assembly GCA_000404065.3. Lineage (NCBI taxonomy): Eukaryota > Viridiplantae > Streptophyta > Pinopsida > Pinales > Pinaceae > Pinus > Pinus taeda. Next base: position 2,316 of record APFE031602232.1, on the reverse strand, counting down.
TCATATATTTTTTAAATTTTTAATACACAAATAAATTTAACATTCTAAATTGTATTTTTAATACTTTTAAATATAAATATGTAGAATTATGAATATGTGAAAAATAATCAAAATTATCAATATTTTTTTCCAAATAAAAAACGAGAATGTTGTTGTGTTAAACTACACTGCACTTCCGTTATTGGGTGTTTAGTTATGATGTTAACTATTCTTACAACTTTCATATTGAAAATCACAAGTAGCCACACATAATTTTTATTACTTTTAGGAATATTTGACTTAAACTAAAAACCTAATTTAAATTTTATTATTTAAATTATTGTTATCATAGTTACTTATTTTTATTGCAATTTTTTATACATATTATTTGTTATATTATCATGTATATATTGATATTTGAATTATCATGGTAAAGAATGAATCAATAAGTGTTATAAATAAAGAGAATGAAATGATATGCAATTTTATTTTTTTTTTACATTTTTTGATGAGGTGGACATGGAGGTGGAGGTGGAGTAGGAGGAGGAGGTGGTGGTCATGGTGGTGGTGGATGACGAGAAGGAGAAGACAGTGAAGGTGAAGGCTGTTAAGAAGGAGGTGGAGGTGGTGGAGGAGGTGGTAGATGAGGAGGAAGAAGAAAAGGGAGAGGAGGAGGTGTTGTTGTTGATGGAGTAGGTGGTGGAAGAGCAAGGGGAGGTGGAGGAGGCGGGGGCGGAGGCAGAGGTTGTGGACGAGGAGGAGGTGGAGGAGGAGCAGGAGGAGGAGGCGGAGGTTGAGGAGGTAGAGGTGGAGGTGGAGGAGGAGAAGGAGGAGGAGGAGGAGGTGTAGGTGGTGGTGGAGGAGGTAGAGGTGGTGGTGGAGGAGGAGGATGGGATGGAGGCTGAGGTTGAGGAGTTGGAGGTGGAGATGGAGGCATAGGTGGAGAACGAGGAGGTGGTGGAGATGGAGTAGGAGGACGAGAAGGAGGAGGTGGAAGTGGTGGTGGAGGAGGATCAAGAGGTGGTCGAGGAGGAGAAGGAGGAGGTGGTGATGGTGGTGGTTGAGATGGAGGACGGGGAGGAGGGGGAGGAGGAGGTGGTGGAGCAGGAGGAGGAGGTGGAGGTGATGGAGTAGTAGGTGACGGATGCGGAGGAGGAGGTGGTATAGGAGGCGAAGGCAGAGCTGTAGCTGGGGGAAGAGTAGGGGGAGGAGGAGTACAAGGTAGAAGCGGTGGACATGTAGGTGGTGGAGATGGAGGAGGTGGTGGTGGTGGAGAAGGAGGAGAAGGAGGAGGAGGAGGAGGTGGAGGTGGAGGTGGTGTAGTGGGTGGAGGCAAATGTAGAGGTGGTGGAGGAGGTGGAGGTGGAGGAAGAGTGTGTGGAGGAGAAGGATGTGGAGGAGGAGCAGGAGGAGGTAGAAGTGGTGGAGGTGGATATGGAGTAGGAGGAGGAGAAGGAGAAGGATGAGGAGGTGGAGGTGGAGGTGGTTGTGTATATGGAGGTGGAAGTTGTGGTCGAGGAGGAGGTGGAAGTTGTGGTCGAGGAGGAGGTGGAGCTCCATTAGAAGGTGGTTGAGGAGGAGGAAGAGGAAGTGGTGATGTTGTTCGAGACAGAGGCGAAGGTGGAGGAGGTGGAGTTGGAGGAGGAGGTGGTCGAGGAGGAGGAGGAGGTGGTGATGCTGGTCAAGATGGAGCTGGAGGTGGAGGAGGTGGTGGAGGTGGTGGAGGATGTGAAGGTGAAGGTGGAGGTGGAGGAGGAGGAGGTAGAGGCAAAGGTGGTGGTGGAGAAGGAGGAGCAAGAGCAGGCAGAGTTTGAGGTGGAGCTAGAGGAGGAGCATAAGGGCGAGGAGGAGGAGGAGGTGGTTGAGGAGCAGGTAGACATAGAGATTGAGGAGGAGGAGGAGGAGGAAGCAGAGGAGGAGTTGGAGGCGGAGGAGGAGGAAGGAGGTGGATGAGGGGGTGGAGGTGGAGGTGGTGATGGAGTAGGAGGTGGTAGAGGTATACGTGGAGGTGGAAGAGGAGGAGGATGAGAAGGGTTAGGAGGAGGAGGAGGAGGAGGAGGAGTAGGAGGTGGATTTGGAGGTGGAGGTGGAAGTGAAGGTGGAGGACGAGTGGAAAAGGAGGTGAAGTTGGAGGTGCAGTATGAGGTGGAGGAGGAGGTGAAGGTGGAGGCTGTTGAAAATAATACTGAGAGGGGGGGTGAATAAGTATTATCAGGATAATTATTCTTTTTCAAAACAACTGATATACGCTACTTAAATTTAATAAACCTACGTATGTACGCAGTTATGCAGAAGAAAACCCGCGTATACAGAACATGCCTTTATTTTACTTAATCT
>APFE031602224.1:11180-32324 GCA_000404065.3 Pinus taeda | reverse complement strand
CGCCATTATTAGATCTTAGCTTAAGAATTTGATGTCCAGATTGTTTTTCAACAAAGGCCTTAAAGGCCAAGAACATGTTAAATACTTCACTCTTGAGTTTTACGAAGTATACCCAAGTGCATATGGAGAAATCACCAATGAAAGTTAAGAAATATTTATAGCCAGAGAATGAAACAACTGGAAGTGGACCACATAAATCACTATGCACAAGCTGTAAAGGGGTTGAGGCATGTCAATAGACACGTTTTTCAAAACTATCTCGATGATGTTTTCCGAGTACACATCCGGAATAAACACCATCTCTGCAAGATACCATTGGAAGACCTAGCACCATATTTTCTTTGCATAGATTCTGAAGGGAGCGATAGTTTAAGTGACCAAATTGCTCATGCCAAAGTTTTCTCACTTCATCATTGTGAACAACAAATACAGAGGGAAGATTTGATGACCCAAAGTTGTTAAACTTATACAACCTTGCAAAATCATCAGCAATGCTAGTAGCTAACATCTGTCTAGGACCTCTTAAGTCCTTAATTACAACATCATGAGGTGAAAATTCAACGATCTTACCTTCACCTGAATGAGTTATCTGATATACTGATAGAAGGTTGCAAGATAAGGTTGGAACACATAATACATCATTAAATTGACCATTGTCTAGATGAACAGTTCCAGTCCCTACAACACTAAAAGATCTATCATCACCAACATATATATTTTTGGTGTTCAATCATTTAAAGGAAAAACATGGCTTTGTTTTTTACCATGTCATAAGAAGCTCCAAAATCAATGAGCCACTCATGAGAATGAGAAGAAGAAGATACATTTAGTGCATAACCAGACCGAGATGCTTGAACCACATGCAAAAAGTGTTATTCCTGAAAATAAAGTTGAAGAGTGCTCCAAATGGATTTTATGCTTCTTCATCGCTACTTGCAAAGCTTCCATCTTCTTAAAGCATTTGGATTCTAAGTGGCCATCTCGATTACAAAAGTGGCAATGTCTATCAGTCTTCTTTCCTTTGTTTTTATTTGCCTTATCATTTTGTTGAAATGATTTTTCATTTTGAGACTGAAATTGCTTAGGACCCTTGTTTGGTTTAGGACCATTCTTTGTAGGATACTGCTTTTTAGGATTCTTTGAATTTGGTTGCTGCTGGGCGGCTAAGGCTTTCTTAGAAGAGTTTCCAGGATTAAGAAGACCAAGATATAGGAGCTTTTCTTGTTCTCTTATTAAAGAATCACAGAAGGCATCAAAAGAGGGGGATTTGTAGTCTTGTCCTTGAGAAATAAAGGCTTCTCTAGTAGAATGGAAGGTGGAAACAAACACAGAGTAGGCTAGTCCTAACTTAGTAAGAATGGAATAGATAAGGCTACCATCTTCTTTCTTAACCTCAACACCTTCCAAGAGAAGTCTAAGGGTCTTGAACTTGGACAAAAAATGTGCAATGGAAGAAAAAATATTGGAATCCAATGTAAGCAAATCATTTTCGAGTTGATGGGCTCTAATTTCATTTTTAATTCCAAAAACTTTAATGAGTTGTTTCATTGCTTCATTAGGAGTATCAAGTTCTGCGACATGGAATCTAAGATCTGGCGAAATAGACATCCCTATCAACCCACGTGCTTGATCTTGCCTATTTTTCCATTTGGCTACCTTATCTTCATCTTGAGGCTTGGTTTCTTAGCCTGAGGCTATTCTGTAAAGACCCTTACTTCTAAGTAAATCCACAATGTAGGACCACCATTGGAAGTAGTTGGTGTTGTCAAGAATAACTTGGCATGGACTTTCCATTTTAACAGAAACTGAAGTTGTAGATGCTGAAACTAAGTGTTCCAATGGAAAGATCTTGAAAAATTAGGCTGATTAAAAAAAACGGCTCTGAAAACGGCTTCCGGATGAAGAAGTTATGGCTTTTTGAGGAAAAGTTGTTGAAGATCCCGACGAAGTGCGTGAATGTGCAGAAATGAATGATAATGTTATATTTAAAAAAAAAAAAAAACCGCCTCCTTTTCAAACTTAATCTAATTAGCTCACTTTAAAAAAAAATTGTGACTCACTTTTATAAATAAGTGAAAGTCACTTTTACAATGGTATTTTATGAGCTACCCACTAAATTGTAACTTAAATAAAAGATAAAGAGACTTTAGAATTATAAGTGACTCACTTTTTATAATGGGTGAGAACGCTTTTACATAAAGTAACTTTAAAACATAAGTTATATGTGCTTTTTGAAAAAGTAACTCAACAAAAAGAAAGACTTGAACTCGAGACCTCTATTCTCATAAAGTAATTTTGGACCAAGTGAGCTAGTTTAAAAGGTTAGTAATTTTTGGAAAAGAGGAAGGGATTTTTTTTAGTCACTGAAGCTTTGGGGTGCGTGCTTACTTGAAAAAACTATTTTTTGCCTACAAAACAAAAACCACAAAACCCAACACAGACATACAAAAAAACCAAACCTTACGGCTCGAAGTTAGTTTTAGCTGGAAACTAAATATTTTCCTCAATGTTTCTGATTTTCCGAGATCACATTAAGGCGCGGAAAAGAGCATACGCATGAGAAAAATCATCCCTTTCTGTTTCTGATTTGCCCAGATCCCACACAGTCGCAAGGCAAAGAGCATACGCAGAAATGAGAGGTATAGATCCGGTAATAAAAAACAGAGAGCTAAATAAACCGAAATAAACAGAGAGATGAATAGCTAGAATTGCCAATAAATATTGTATACCTCTAGATCTTAAATGATGTAGGTAGGGCTACCGGAAATCTTTTCGCGTGAAACGAAAGGGGTGCCTCACTTAAACAGATGCTCCTAACACAATAGAGCAGTCCTCTCGGCCCGAAAGCAGTGAGAAACAGTCAGTGTTTTTAAAACCAAAACCAGACCGGTCCACCTAATGAACTGGTTTACCGACCGGAACCAGTGTAACCGGGACTGGTTTGGTCTAAACGAACAGGTTTTAGAAAAATACATTAAATAGTTAATTTTTAATGAAACAAAACTATTTTTAAAATTTAAAACCATGATTCCAAGCCAATAGAGACAAAATATGCAAAGTTTGCTCATTTATATACCATGTAAAGGTGAATATATCGAAATGGCACCAAGTGCAATACATATCATCGACAAAATAGCAAAATACATAAGAAATGAGGCTCTAAATGGAGTATAAAGTCCAAAAACAATGTTGCAAGCTATGAGGCCATTGGCCTAACACAAGTCTACAGTGTACACATGATCAGTCATAAAGTTCATCACCACTACTAGCCACAAGATCATCATCAGGAGCTACATAGACATCATCTGGTTCAGAGTTTGAGGATGCCTCAGCCTGATCTGCAACCTCAGTAGCAATGCCACCAATAACAATAGAAGTGGACCTAATGGAAGCACGAGTTTGTCGACCTGCACGACTAGTGCCTTCCATTGGTTCTTTGCCTTTTGCTGATGTTGCTACTGATCGTGGTTCTGATGCTGCCACAAAATCTGCTTCATCCCCTGCTAAAGCCATGTCGATTTCAAAATCAGCCTCAAACACAAGATCTTCAGTCTCCTCCACCCATTTTGATGTTGGATCAATATCGTCCAATACAATGGGATCTAGATCAGGTGCTTTGTTCATCATTTGGTTCCTCCTTAGTCGAAGGTTGTATTGCACAAACGTTGAAAACAAGATCATTTAACCGTTTTTGTTCCTTAAAGGCTTGGAGAGGGCGTTTTTTGGAGGGAAAGCACCCTTAATTTCCCTCTAAAACCCTTAAAATACCTTGGAAAAGCATTATTGTGGGTCCTCGGTGGGCATGGTAGGTAACCGACTGGTTTAGGACCGGTTAGACCATTTTAGGATCGGTTAGGTCAGATTTTTCGCCACACAGCCTATTAACCCGTTTTTTTCACTGGTTCCAACTTGTGGGCCTGCTAACTGGTCGGTTAGACTGGTAACCGGTTAGCTAAACCGGTTTTTAATACTATGATATGCATCAACTGATCTCAGAAACATGGTTCCTTGAGGGCAAGAAACAAGGAAATTAATGATAGTGTGGTTCTTTCCATCGGTCCATCCATCTAACATGATGGAACAATCTGTTTTGAGCCATGAATCTTTAAACTCAACCAAATACTCATCAATGGAAGATATCTCTTTTTGCAAAAGAGCTCCCCTCAAGTCATGCATACTAGGGCCTTTGAAGCCCTTTCCTGTAGCTATAACAGAGTCCCATATAGCTTGGTAATAAGGTGAGCAAGCAGCATTAAATGGGAGATCTGAATCATATCACCATCTATCAATGTATTGATGAGGGGTTTCTTTGCATTGTTTTTTCCAATGTTGATCCAAAGTGGGTTGACGACTTGGTTGGGAGGAAGTGGGATTAGAAGAGGCAATGTTGGCAAAAGATGAGAAAAAACTTTTGATGTTTGTTCTCTTTGTTCCTTTTGATGGTTGGCCACAAGGAAGATGAACATAGTGAAAGGAGTCATTGGTGGAAGGGATAGAAGTTGAGTCTTGAATCTCACAATCATCATACCCACTCTCTTTCATGGCTTCTAATAATTCCCTCTTCCTTGGAATGTCATCTTGGATGGCCTTCTCCCTAGCCTTATCCTCGCAAAACTTTTCAAGCTTGGAAATGTATTCTGCCCTAATAGGACCTAACACTGCATTTGGTGCACCACATAGCGTTACTTGGCCTCTTATCCCAGCCAAGTGTTGTTTCAATCTAAGAATACCCCCACCTCCAATAGATTTATGGCATAATTTGCATATCATTTTTCCATCAATTACATGACAATGAGCCCATGCACTGTCCTTTCCTTTTGCTGCCATGTTTGCTTGAAATAATTACAATTTGCAAAGAAATTTGCCATTTAAAAAAAATTGCAGCCAAGCAACATGGAAAACCAAAGCTAAATTTAGGAAAACAAATGCCCATGTAGGCTACAAAATTTGATAGCATAGACGATAGAAGTGAGAAGTTTATAAATTTATAACACCTAAAATTTTTTAATTCATGGACAACAGTCAAATGAGGAATTTTCAAGTGAAAATCCTTACCTGGAAATGAAAACTAGCTTCCTTAGCCTCCTTTTGAAGATGCCAACTCCACTGATAGCTACAAACTATTTCTAAAATAGCTCCAACTCCAACTCCAAGATGACTACTCCAGCAAAAACTCAACACTCTCCAAGCTCCCAAGCAAAGTCACAAACACTCATAAACACTCCAAATCAGATGTGTGAGACAAATGAGAGGGAGAGGGGCCTCTTCAAGGCTTGGAGAGGGTGTTTTTGGAGGGAAAGCACCCTTAATTTCCCTCCAAAACCCCTAAACTACCTTGGAAAAGCCACACTGTGGGTCCTCAGTGGGCATGGCAGGTAACCGGCTGGTTTACTACAAACCGGCCAGTTCCGTCCTAAACCGGCCAAATTCTCGCCACAGTGCTTCCTTAACTGGGGTTTTCAGCCAGTTGGCTCTGTCCTAAACTGGTTGGTTAGGGCCAAATTCTGGCCACAACGCCTCCTTAACCGAGTTTTTCAGCCGGTTCCAACCGGTGGCCTTGCTGACTGGCTGGTTAGACCGGTAACTGATTAGCTAGGCCGGTTTTAAAAAGTATGATACCAACATAAGGACTCTCGCATAAACTCAGAAAAAGTTTAGATTTCAGAGAAGAAGTTTCGGTGCTAGAACATAGAACAAAAGCTCACATTTTAGAGATAATTTTGGTGATCACAGGGAGATGGTTTTGGTAATCACAGTGAAATAACTTTGGTGTCTTCATAGTGGAAAAGTCTTAATGATATTACAATGAATACAATTCGGTATCAGTGCAGTTAAGATGCTATTATAGTTCAGTGATGTCATAGAAGTTCGATGTCATTATACTCAGGTGCTTGATGTCATTGCAGTGATAAAGTTTGGTGCCACATCAGTGATGGAGACTAAGAGAAGTACATCATCATTGCTGGACCGAAGTATACATGTTACAGTGTTGAACTGAGATATAATTGTGTTATGTGACTAAGCTATCAAACATACTACTGGATCGTGTCAAATCTTTACTATTGCAAGGAAGAACACATTGAAGAATGCAATGCTACTCACGAGGCTGATTTGATGGAGGGAGTCTCTAGTTTGTAAGGGTCTTGGTCGTCTCATCTTGAATCTACTGAAGGAAGAATTTTGACTGGGTTTTCCCCTAGAGTGGGGTTTTGCCCTGGCAGCGTGCCTATATCTTGTGTTCTCTTCTATTTGCTACTTGACATTAGTCTTGATGATAAGAAAAGATAACTCGAAAGATCTAATAATAATAATGAAAAACATCACAAGATAATGTCATAATAAGAGAAATTGTTTCACTGCCACCTCTAGGGATTTCTCAACACCCTGGGTTGATGGTTAGTTAATAAGCATGATGGTACTTAGACTAGCTGAAAGCTTTAGTCCATTTTAGTCCCACCCGGATAGATTACCCTGGTTAGGAATCTAGCTTGTGGCATTAAGTGTGCCAGAACTCTTCGTAGTTCATTTTGGAAATCTTCCATGTACCTCTATAGATATAGGTAATTATGAATACCTCCCTAGTTAAGAGGGAGTGTTGAAGAATGCTATTAGTGTCGGTCTTTGAAATTATATTTGAAATTTGTTTATCAAAAGAAAGATTTTATTATTATTATTAAATAAATTGACTTATTAATGCATGGGTTTCATGCTTGGGTCAATTGATTTTAGGTCAAATTCTCCATTGAAGACTTCTAGGGTTTATGTTAAGTATCCTTGTGCATGTCACATTGTAAAGAACCCTTTCTAGGATTTATTTGTTGAAGAAGAAATTTATTTTATTGTAAAATAGGTCAATTAGCCCTCATCCGTCAATTCGGGCTCAAACTTGAAAAGTTGGCCTAAACTGGGGGGAAAAACCACTATATAAAGGCATCAACTCGACCTCGTTTGTCACACACACTCAACAAGTCTAATCTGTAGTTTATGGGCAAAGAAAAAGTGCGAATTTCTAAGGAAGAAGAGGAAAAGGATAACGAAGGAGAAGGAGGTCTCTCACAAGCATAAGAAGTCAAAATTCTCTCTCTTTTTCCCACAAGTGTGAAGCTACTGGAGGGTCCAAAACTTTGCAGTTGCTCGAGAGGCCAAAATTTTGGTGAAGCTGGGGCGAATTTTCAGGGTTGATGTTGGGTTGAAGCTACTGGACAAGAAGAGACTATTGAAGGTTGCTGTATCTCATTAAAAGGTTGACTTGGTGGAGGATGAAGGTTTGTTGGTTAAGGTCTTGGTTGTTTCACTGTTATATGAATCTACTGAAGGAAGAATTCTTGACTGGGTTTTCCCCTATATAGGGGTTTTTCCCTGGCTGTGCGCCTACATCTGGTGTCCTTGATTTTCGTGTTTTGGTTTTGGTAATTGCTTGATGAAGTAAGATAAAAAGAAGAACACAAGAAAGATAATAATAAATTAAGGGAAATCACAAGTAATTATGATCAAGAGAGAACCTTTCTATCTTTCCAATTTTCCAACATATTGCACTATTCGAGAAAGTCTACTCCCAACAACTCCTCTCTATGGACCAAAGACTTATCAAATGTCCAATGCTACAATTGTCACAAGCATGGCCACAATGCCATGATTGTTCAAAAAACAAAAGAGCATCAAAATCCAACTTCAACATTTGGTCCAACAAATTTGATCACAGAAGAAGAAGAGAAGCTCCTTCTGCTTGTAGAGGAAACTATCGTTCCTCAAGGAACCAAAGGTATGATAATAATGCAGCTAAGACTCAATCAGAGTACTTTCTTGTTTCTACTCTTTCTAGTTCATCTCCTGCAAATTCTTGTGAACATCTCCTGCAAATTATTGTGATAGTTGGTTGGTTACAAAGAAGTACTCTCTAATCTGATGAAGAGGGAGACAGATTTGAAGATCATTCTTGGAGATAACTCTACATATTCCATAAAGGGATTTGGTTCCATTTCTTTCCATTTGGATCAAGGTAAAACTTTGACTCTTCAAGAAGTTTTATATGTACCTGGTTTAAAGAAGAATCTTATGTCCATATCAACTTTACAAGATAAAGGAATGAAAGTTTCTATCATAAATGGTAAAGCTCTCACTTGGCCATTGAGATCCAACATGAGAAATTCCCTCGCTCTGTGATCTAGATGTGAAGGTCTATACAAAATCAATGGAAGACTTATTCATGCACTAATCCATGACATCAATCATGAAAGTGAACTTTGGCACTGAAGGTTCACTCACTTGCACTACAAAGCATTACCTCATGCGAGAAAGATGGTTTCCAGAATGCTGGAAATCAGATATGATCATGATGGCTATTGACCACACTTTGTCAGTAGTTCAAGGAAGCATAATGCAAAGACATGAAGATTTTTTTTCAAAATTCAAAGTCATCAGCCAACACTATTGTATCATTGTGAACTCAGTTTTTGCAAATTATATTGTCAATGATGCTAGTATGACTGTTTAATTATGTAACAACACCTAGGTAAGCCTCTGATTTTGGAAAATAATTTCATGCTAGGAAGTTTTTTAACCTCACTGAATTATGTGTGTTTCTAAACACGGATAATCGACAACTTTTTTTTCCAGCTTAAACCCCAAAGCTAGGGTGGAATTCCTTGACAAGTTCTTAGGTGAGTCCTAGTGTTATATCCAGTCTTTTGTAAAAGTGTGTTTGAGAATAATTTTAGCTCATTTGGCTAAATTATTTTATTACAAATCTACTTAGTTTGTACTAGATCATATTGTGTTGCAAAATTGGGTAAGTTATTAAGGGTCTAAGTCTAAATGTGTATTTCCCCTTCTAAGGATTGAATTTGTAATTATTTGATGTAAAAATATTTTAGTGCATGGTCCTGTTATCCACCATCTTGTGGGTGATATCCTTAGGAGAAATTCTTTTTCCAAGATGGTCCTCAGCCAACAACCAACAACTGCTTCCAACCACTAACTAGCTCGTTGTGCCATTTCTTCGCCACCTGAGCCAACCATGTGGTCCCTCAACCTTCTATCATGATCGTATGTTTGAAGGTGGGCCTCCTAGACCTAAATGTATGCCTTATCGTTTGGTAATTGAGTATTGTAGTTTTCTTATCATGGACACTTCTGGGCGTGGATTATGGGGGATTCGATGGAAAGAATGGGATATGTTCATGTTCTTGTCCCCTGGGCCCCTTTTTGGATATTAACTTTAGATTCTAGTCCCGTGGGATGTCTTTTACTGACCATTTGGCCTTAGGGATGGTATTTCATGGGAAACCTTGATTTTGGTTATGTGGTCTTGCTCTTTCATTTGCATATATTACCCCCTTTCCACTCATTATTACCCCATTCATTGTTTCTCCCACTTGGGTCCACATTCCTGGAATGATGCCCTAGAGGTTAATTGAGCCAAAACGAAAAGTAAAAGCACAATTGGCCACATTCAACATGAAAATGTACCACAAAATGCAAAAGATGACCGGGACAAACACATTTAGCACATGGGAAAAAGCTAATGCATGAGCTCTACCCCATCATCATGGTCATTACCCTAGTTCCTACAGGTTCTACGAGTCTCCTGCATCATATAGGGAACCCATGATTGTCCCAACCCCTGGTGGGCAATGCACCGCCCTACCTTAAAGGGGGTATCCACTGCTATATCTCACACATCATGCTCTTACCCCTTGAGCCCTGAGCATTTAAGTGAAGAAAAATCATAAAAGGCAAAAGGCATATAAAGAAGGGTGGAAAAATCAAGGCCAGAGCACCTCATGTACTGCGATTGCTCCCTCCTATACATTATATACTCAAGTGTGGGCTTCTTTTCTACTCGCTACCCTTGTACCCCAACATGTGGCCCAGGGTTGTCCCTTCTCATTCCTTACTCCATTCACCTCTTTATCACATGCCACCACTTTTTAAAGGATGTACCTTGGAGATATTATCCGCTTTGAAGGTAGAAACCACCTAATGTGATACTTGGTTAACCCCATTTGGAGTTTGGAGACATTAGCACATGTCAAAGCCCATTATGGAAGGGCAGGCCATTATGAAGTCCCCACCTGTGGTCCATGGTTTGTAAACTCTTTTACTCGATTTCGTTGATGACTTGTTGTACTGGAAGGCTAGGGGATGCATTGGATCTTATGTAGGATTGTAGGTGGTCCCCATCTTGGGTTTGGTCTCCCTATACAGGGTCCAAACCCTCCAGAGGGCTACATTGGCACATGTAGGGTGTGTGTTGAGAGCCACTGGCTTCCACAACGGTAGACAACACTCCATGGATCCCCAAAGATGTTCAGAGATTGCTTGATATTCACTTACTGGACGAGGAAGATGCACTTGGTTCACCTTTTCCCAGACAACCCCACAAATGTACCACGCACTTGGTAGCTAACCCAGGACTTGTAGGATGATGTGGCATGGCCTACACCATCATCTGAGCCCTTACAGATGGTCTACAGGCATCTTTGACTTACTTGCAAACCCATGATGTCACTTGTGTGCCTTCACAGCCATTGGGAGCACCATAGGTTTATTATGTGGAGAACAAGGGGCCAACCCCTTGTCCATTACTTTTGGAAGTCCAACTCATCATTTGGCACTTATGGACTTCATCGGGTCTCTTAGAAAGCCCAATGACATGCATTATTAATCATTCAACCTCTTGGGAGGCTTATTATTTTATTTATGAGCTAGTTTGGTGGGCTTGTCACCAATAGATAGTTATTTGCCCATTATTTTAGTTGATGGGCTAATGTAGGCTCAAATTAGGTAATTCAAACTCCTAATGAGAGTATAAATAACAGAGACATGAATTCATTTGGATCATCACTTTGGATTGGATCATTCTTTTCTTTAGAGAGTTTCACATTTTTTCTGGGATGATGAATTGGAGCATGGATGAATTTTGATGTTTGGATTGGAGTATTTTATCTAGGAGCTTCTTTATTGTCAAACTGCTGATGGTTAGATATGTTCTATTACATGTAAGTACACACATTTAACGATATTCTTATTTTACTTTTGTTATATGCATTGAATGAGATTTTCGCTAGACTAAGGCTAATTGCTGTATTGCATAATTGCGAAATTGTGGAATTATTGTTTCTATATAACATCTCTCAATGTATGGGCCATGTATGTGAATGAAATTTCCTAGGGATAATTCTACTAGTGAATTTATTTTGATAAGCCATCTCTCTTTGCAAAGTGAAGTATGAAAGCTTTGAGGTCACTTCTTCTTGCCCTAAAGGGCAAGCGAAGTAGTCCTTAAGGCCTTCTTGACCGAAATACAAAGTCCTTTTTCATCATTCTTCTAGACTCCATTCTCCCCAAGGGATTGGGCACTGGTCCACCAATAGGTGATCACTCAAAGAACATTCTCTCCACCTCTTACCTTTCTCTTCTAGGTCTAGCCAAGTTGGGTCACCTAGGGCATCACTTTCCCAACGAAATAGCTGTAGAAAAAGTTCGATCTCCTAGCTTCTACTGCGCCGGTGTGCCCTTAAGGCCTCCAAATTTGAAGCCATTTCGATGTTGGAGTTGTGAGATAACCCTAACCCTAGCTCTGAGATCAAACCTTGACCTGGTATTCCCTAGGCTAGCACCTCATAGGATCAATTTGACACCTTTAATTGAAAGTTATTGCTTTAATCCTTTCCCCTTCCTTTTCTAGGTTAAGAACATCATTGGTTGCTAGATTCTCTTTCCTTAACCTACGCTGGGTCCACTTGGTCCCGTGTGGTCCCATACCTTTGAAAAGTCAATTCTTCAAGAACCATTCGGGAAGCCAAGTTAAGTAAGGATTTTAGGACTGGAAAACTCCTTTACAAGGCATATTCCTCTAACCTAACTCTCAAATCCTCGCCTCCTTATCCTAGAAATCTTTGTACTTTGCTTGAAGAGCAATCTCCATTCTTTACCTCATTCTAGGAAAATGATCATTAAGGTCACCTCACATCCATTTGTTGATTCATCCTTCACAAGTGACTTCCATATACCGGGTCTCCTCCTATCGACGAAAGTCCATAAAGAGTAGGGAGTTGTAGCTGAGGTGACAGCGGGCTAAGTCTTTATTGCTGCCCTTGGCATAACAGTTGTCCCTTTTAGGAATCCCCTTTAGGCCCTCTGGTAGTTTGAGCGGTAACAGGGCCCTCGCAATCAGAAACAATGGCTAAAAGTATTTGAGGGTGGAAAAAAATTATTAATCCCCTCTGGTGTCAATTAATTAATTTTTCTGGTTAAATTAAATAAAAAACCTAAGTTAGAAAATTAATTAATTTTGAGTCAAAAAATAATTATAAAGAAATTAATTTTTCTCCAGTTTGAAAATAATAAAAAATCCATGGGTCAAAGAGACGTCAATTTTTGGAGGTCCCCCAACCAAGGGAAAAATGGATATTTTAAAACAATTTGAACCCTTTGACCTTGGTGGTTAAATCAAAGTCAAATTTTTGAGGAAATTAATCCAAAAGATTTAATTTTAGATTAATTAAAAGTGGGTTTTAAGAAAAATTCGAAATTTTCCTCAAAATTAAAAACCTGACGGTGGAGATTAAAAGATGATCAAATTATTTTCGACGATCAAGATTATTTTGACGGGGATCGAGCCAACTAGCCGTTATTTTCCACTTGGAGGGGTTTTCTCTATATAAAGAAGCTATTGAAATTCTATTTGACATCTTTGGATGAGAAAAAAATTGTAATGCTGGTACTGAGCTATTGCTTTGTTAGGAACATTTTTTATCATAATAGAAAGACTTTGGGGTTCAGTTCATGGTGTTCTTCTTCTGCTGATTTGTGGTATGTGTTAGCTATGTGATATTCTATATTGCGCTGAATAAAGTTTTATGAATTTTTATTTCATTTGTGGGTGATAAGAACATTCTATTGGTACGAGTTATCTTAGGTGATTTGATTTATCATATGATCTAACAATTTTATCTTGAGAAAATTATAGAGATCTACATGTATGATAGCCCTTGGTCCCCAAGTTCACAGATTGTGGGGAAGAGTCGACCTTGTTTGGGCTCTAAGCTTTTGTTGTGGTAAATTATTTGGCAGAAGGGTTTTGGCCAGTGTATTTTTCTAAATTATTCATCCATTACAATTTATTCAAAAAATATTTTCACAATATTATTTGAACTTGGGCTAAAAAGATTTAATTTGCTAATGATAGTTGGAAATTTTATTTTGTAAATAATTTTTCTAACCCTTATGTAGATTTGATCTATTTAACATGGGTTGTCTAGATCTAGTTTTTAGTTGTTAGGATCTTGTGTTTAGAGACCTTTTGCAAGTGAAAACCCCATCGATTTGGAGAAGAAGTGAGTTATTTTGCATATCTAAAGTTCCTTACCCAGTTACTGGGGTTTTAAGGGATTTTACCAGTGAAACCAGATTCGTTATTTTTTGGCCACGTGTCCAAATCCGGCGAATCGGATTCGATTGGCACTAAATTTTTCGATTCGCCCTAAATTGTGTTCGAATTGCGTGACACATCATGTCCGAATGGGACACGATCAAATCCAGAGTGTGTCCCGTTCGGACACATCATGTCACGAATCCGACAAATCGAAACCCGCGCGGCCATAAAAGGGCGAAATAGCTTATGTTTTTTATCATTTTGTGTCATTCCTTTTGCAAGAAGTGAGTTGTGGTTTTGCTGTTAGGAGTTTGGAGCAAGGATCCAAGGGTTTGGAGTGTTTTCAAGGAGATTCAAGCAACATGTAAGTGCATTTCCTCTTTTTTATTTTTTTGCATTTGTATTACAATAGTTTGTATATGCATTTGTTTTACAAATTTGTGCATGTTTTGTTTATTTTTTTTATAGTATTCATGGCTCAATCAAGGGCAACAAGTAGGGGGAAAAGGAAGGGGAAGAATGTCCCCATTGGAGATACCCATCCTCTCCCAATATCATCAGAGTCTGCTGCAAGTAATGTTGAGGGAAAACTTCCTCCTAAAGGTAACACTGAGAAATATCCCTTGTGGAAATATGTCATAAGAGAGGATGGGCCAAGAAGGAAGGGGAAAGGAGCAGGCAATGTGAATTGGAGATGCAACTTTTGCCACAATATTTTCACAATCACATATTTTCGTGTGAAAGGCCATTTGTTGGCTTTACCAGGTTGTGGAGTTGGAGCTTGTACACAAGTTCCTTTACAAAAGAGGAAATAAACGGAAAAAGAGTTCATTGTTGGTATGGAAAATGTGGCTACAAAATAAAAAAAAACCAAGAATGATGACCCCCTTCCATTTTTGAGGAAAGGCACCACCAAATTTCCATTTGAGAGTTCTATTGGGGGACAAGCAACAAAAAGAAAGGCAATTTCACTTTGCCCAATGGACAAAATTTTTCAAAAAGAGAAACGGGAAGAGCTTGATCTCACCATTGCCTTTTTTTTCTATGAAAACTTCATATCCTTTAATGTTGCACGCTCACCTCTATTTATTGAGATGTGTCGAGCTATAACTCACAGGTCTCCATCATGGTATGTGCCTCTTGGTTCAGAGAAGCTTAGAACCACATTGTTGACGAAGGCAAAAAAAGAGGTGCAAAAAATGCTTGAGCTTATTAAAGCATCATGGCCAACATTTGGTGTTAGCATTGTTTCCTGATGGATGGACAGATCCAGCACGACACCCACTCATCAACTTCATGGCGTCTTCCTTGAATGATCCAATTTTCTTGAAAGCAGTGGATACACTTGGAGAATACAAGGATGCACAATATATGGGTGAGTTGTTTATTAAAGTTATTGAAGATGTAGGTGTTGATTCTTGTGTGCAAATCATTACAAATAATGCACCTGTTTGCAAGGCTGTTGGCATGATTGTGGAAGATAAATATCCACTAGTGTTTTGGACACCTTGCATTGTCCATTCATTGAACTTAGCACTGAAATCCATTCGTTTTGATGTGCTTTGGATTGGTAATATTATTGAGGATGCACGACATATCTGTAACTTTGTACAAAATTATACAAATGCCCTCACTATCTACAAGGAGTACAACAATCTATCATTGTTGAAGATCGCTGATACATGGTTTGCCTCTTCATTCATCATGTTCAAGAGGTTGAGGGAGGTCAAGACCGCTATTGGGGCCATGGTTATTTCAGAGTTTTGGTCTTTTTGGAGAAAGATAGATCAAGTAGCCTCTAAAAGAGTGAAGGACACAGTGCTAGATGATACTTGGTGGGAGAGGGTAGATCTAATTATTCAGATCATGGACCCTATCATTTCTTTGTTTCGATTTGCAGATACAGACAAGACCATCCTAGGAGAGGTTTATGAGGGATGGAATTCCATGATTGAGTCTATGAGGAGCATTATTCTACAAAGTGAGTGCCCCGAGTATGAGACATCACCAGAGGCCTTCTGTGGTACTATACAGGATATTCTTGTCAGCAGATGGGACACGAATTGCATACCTTTACATTATTTGGCTCACTCATTGAATCCAAAATACTACAGCCATAAGTGGTTGAATGGTGGACCTTCCCGCAGATTCCCTCCTCACATGGATGGTGAAATCTCACAGGGGAGGCAAGATGCATTCACAGGGGTTTTTCATGATAGAGCATTGCTTGATGAGGTGGAGGATGCCTTTGCAGAGTTTTTCACTGGCACTAGTCGATTTGCAGGGCATGATGTGATTACAGACAAAGGGGCTAAGAAGCACTATTCTTGGTGGGCAAATCATGGGGCAACAAGCCCTCCTTTAAAACAGTTAGCCATGAGGCTCCTCTCTCAAGTGACTTCATCCTCTTGTTGCGAGAGGAATTGGAGCACATATGGGAATTTGTATAGTGTTAAGAAGAGCAGGCTTGAGCAATCCAGGGTAGAGACAATGGTGTATGTGCACAACAACCTTCGTCTTATTTACAGACAGAGGGAAGAGTGGTTGAAGGGAAAGATAGGGGTGGGATGTCTTTCCTGATGATATGGGTCTAGACAACAGTGTTGAGTTGGCATTGACCAACATCGATCTCAATGATCTAGTGCTAGAGCCTATTAGATTTGATGATGGTGATATTGTAGAGGGATCATCCTCCACACCATCAGATGCAGAGGCGACTATGGATACAGGGGAGGAGGAGGATTCAGAGGAGAGTAGTGGTGACCATGATTATGAGGACAGTGATGCTGATTCTGATGATGACTATGAGGATTGATGACTCATGAGTCATGGGCTACCTGCTGCCTTGAGGCTTGTATACCTATAGTTGTTTTGTATTTTCTATATCTATTTGCCATTGGCATTGCACTACCTATGTAACCCATTTGATTTTGATGACTTAATGAGAAAACTACAGCTGTTAGTGTCTTTATCTTACTATCTTGTCTTTCTCCTATTGGATCACTGATGAATTGAATATGTATTATAATTTATCATTTATGAATTTAGAATTTATGATTCATTAATTTATCATTTATGTGACATGTATTTGAATTTTGTATGTACTATGCTTGCTATCATGTTACTAACTTACTTTGTAAACAATAAAACTTACATCTAGATGAAGATCTATGTTTGAAATCAATGAATTTGTATAATTAATGAGAATTTGTGAAAGAAATATCTAATTTTTGATATATATATATATGTTAATAAAATAAGATATAACGTATCGTAACATGTCCTGTTCCGGGGGGTCAACGTGTCCACATCCGACACTCGAATCCCTGTATCCTACAAATCCCGAATCCCCGTGTCAAGTTACTTAGGTTTCTACCCATTTTTGGGCCAACGTTTTCATTTGGGAAGATCTCTTGTGGGGCTTCTAAGTGTATAGGCCCTTATTGGGTCTCAATCTACAAAACCCAAGTCTCCATTTTTGGATGTGGGGGCTAGAGGAGAAAACACTAGGTGTAAAGGCCTATTTTGCTGCTGCAACTGGGTTTTGTCACCAGATTTTCCCATTTAGGGTTTTTGGAGGTAAAGTTCATCATCTTTTTGAACTAATATTGTTGTTGCAGGGGTGCTGTGAGGGTTTCAAGTCTCTTGAAGTCTGGCCGGAGGCCTGAGGGGCTTCCTCTCCCTTAGCTGCAGTCCTGTTAGGGCCCCTTTTTCCTTAGCGGCAACCCCTTTGAGGGCTTATCTTGGCAGCCGCAGTCATTTTTGGGCTTATTTTTGAGTTCGACACTTGATTAGGCACTAATATTTTGTGTTTTTAGGCTTATGGTAAGCTTGGCAAGGGTTTGGAGTGACCTACATATCATTTTTCCATCAATCTATCATATTTCAAGCTAATATTTGTGTTGCAGGTCTTTCAAGCGGTAAACATCATTTGTTTATGGTCAAAACCTCCAATTTCAAGCCCTAGCTTTGTTAGCTAGTTCTCTTCAAGGTTGATCTACTATTTGCATATGTATTTGGGATAATAATTTGTGATTGCAGCAGTCATTAAGGTCTGATCTTTGGGTTTTGAACTAACATTTTGTGAGCGCAGGTGTTGAAGAGTAATTTCTCTCACATCTCCAAACTTGGCATAGGCCATTAGGCCTTGGGGTTTGCTTCTATTGCCTTCATCTCTCATTTTTATTGACTGCATAATTTATATCATATCTAGTATATTAATATAACAGTGACATAATCATCATAATACAAGCCTAAAGAACCCACACATTAAGTTAATAACTCATACAAGGCATAAAAAATAAATTACAAGGGTTTGATCTATCAATTTTATTGTTTTATGTTGGCTGTCATATAATTTTCAAGGTTTGATTTGAAATTGCTGAGGTCTGATCTGAAAGTTTCAGGTTTGATATAATTGTTACAACAATGTATTTAGATCATAAACACACATAAAATAAGCCGAAATTAATTAACAAGTCACTTAAAGCATTGAACATTAATCTTGTGGTTAAATTGATTGCATATAAGTTATTTTTTGAAAACTATTCAGCAATTTCCAGATCTGATATGTTTGCTACAACCATCTAAAATAATGTAACAGTGGCGTAATAATTGAATTGCAAGCATATTTCATCCTTGGGAAATCATTGGCATTGGTTGGGTTTGCATTTATTTGCATATCTTGTCATTTCTTGAGGGCTGTCATAAAAATCAGAGGTCTGATATATGTTGGATAAGGTCTGATATAAACATTACAGTGGTGTCAAAAATTGTTGACAGTCATCTAAATTCATTTGGCATTTGTTCCTTACATCCTTGTGCATCTTAAATGAATGTTTGCTAGTGCAATTGGGTGTTTCCCTTACTGCTGCAATCATTATCTCTTGGTTGCCATCTCTTGCATTCCATTTGCATATTGCATAAGCATTTCATAGTTTGCATCTTAATCAAATTGGCAAATCTAATTGAGAACATAAGTGCTCTAAAAGGCTAATTAAATTGATAAGACTGGCTAATTTCTCTATGAAACAATATTGGTGATCAATGCTCTCTTTCTATCATTGGTAGCTAACTTCATTGTGACATTGGTTCCAAAGAATATTTTCACTTGTCATTGCTATCATATTTCTAAAGAAGTGGATAATTGAATAAGTGATTATATTGCTTTTGGATTTCTTGAAGATCTATTTTGGTAATAAACGTAACTAATATTGTGTATTGCAAGTGAATTTCTTATCTAAGTTTATAACTTTATACCCTTGCTAATCAATCAAGTCAATTGATAATCATAATTGCGATAAGAAATATTCTTGCAGTAATTTGGAAGAATTGCTAATTGTGTTTAAGTTGTCTATCTTGTGTATGTAATTGACACATTGACACTCTATTGTGTGTTCAAGTTTATAACTTTATACCCTTGCTAATCAATCAAGTCAATTGATAATCATAATTGCGATAAGAAATATTCTTGCAGTAATTTGGAAGAATTGCTAATTGTGTTTAAGTTGTCTATCTTGTGTATGTAACTGACACATTGACACTCTATTGTTGTTTTTCATTATCTAATTGGCATTGTTATTTCATGAACAATTTTCTTGTTCTTAACAACATTTTGGTGCTTTCTATCTTGTTTCATGTAGTATTCTCTCTTTTAGTGAAAATCGTCATTACATATTGATTAAGTACTTCATCGTTCCAAATTGAATATCATTGTGATTTATCGTTGAGTACTTAAGATCATAAATAATCTCACCTTAAGAGAACTCATACATTGCGTTTGCACTTTAGGACTAGCCTCTTGCATTAATTAATTAAGTTCCAAGCGTAAGCTTGGTTGATAGAGAGATAGGCCCACCTTTCTCATATAGCTTGAGGAGCCTAACCAATGTTACTTGGGAGCGGGTGTGGGAGCTGGGAGCGGGAGCGACCATTTTCAGAAGCTCCCGGTTTGGGAGCGAATCCGGGAGCGATTTTAAATATAATAATATTATATTATATATATATTATATATATAATAATATATATTATTTTTTTTTAAATTTGATACATATATGCAGTGATGATAATATCGCCGATATTTCGGCGATATCGGCAAAAATCGCGATATTTTCAGATCGCCGATATTTCGGCAGGCAAAAATCGCGATATTTTTGTGATTTGAAAATCTCGCGCGAAATCCGAAATATCGGCGAAAAATCGGCAAATATCGCGCTAAATGGGAAAATATCGCCGGGAGGTTTTATAATTTATAACTATGCGATTTGGTGTTGAGTATTTTCGTTGTTTTATTTCGCTGTTTGGCTGCCGAGGGTTTACATGCACCCACGACCGTCGACTATCTCCGGTGCCCACGCCAGTGCCACGGCCCACGACCGAGGGTTTACCTGCGCCCACGACAGTCGACTATCTCCGGTGCCCACGCCAGTGCCACGGCCCACGACCGTCGACTATCTCCAGTGCCACGGCCATCTTCGATAATCTCTGGAGTCTGCACGCAGCACAGGTGAGTTTTAACTTAATTAATAGCACTAAGATGTCTTAAGATTTGGCTCCTTCCAACGTGTGTTGATATCTGCACCCCTCGGGTTGCCACTGTTTTTCTACAACAACAGTCTTTGATTACAACTATATACACAAGACTCGAGTAAACTCAAAACCATGAGTAAAATCTCAGCTTGTTCACTCCAGTTTTTGGTTTATAGAGTAGCTGCCCAAAAAAAAACCATGACAAACATTCTAATTTTATAATGGATATTCCAAATATTAAAGGCATGTCAATAACTAGTAATTTGCTTGAAGACTTTGCAAATTGAAGAAACTACTTCTCACTGAGGCTATAGTTTTTCATGAATGATGCAAATCAAGAAACTACTGGTTAAGGTTATCGTTGCCTATGGATGGTGCAGAACCGCTCTGCCATTCGATTAGGCCGCTTACTTCCTTTTATCAGCTCTATATATCTTCAAAATAAATCAAGAGCAGCTCTGCATCAATAAAATTCTATCAATGAAATGTTCAATTAATTTAATCATATCATCAAGATGAACTTGCAGACGTAGTAGATAATGCTCCACGGCTTTCAATTTAGGGCAGACTAGTTTTTGGTAGTTTTTGCCATTTGGCATAGGACGCCCATATGATCTTATACTTGTTTCCATAGACTAGATAGCGTAAGCAGCATTAGGATAATAATACGAGGGAACATCTATTTATATATAAATAATATATTTGGCAATTTTTCATCGACAGATTGGACGTCAATTCAATTTTTTAACCTCACTCCTCAAAAATGTCAGATTCCAAAATATGCAATGTAGTCAAGTTCAATGGGCCGACACTAATCTCGTTTTCCTTTTTTAATTATCTTATGAAACGGGAATCCCATTTTTTGTTTAGAATATAAAATAAATTCCATTTTCCTTGATTTCTGCCGTTAGCTTGCCGTGGGCGATTCTGCCCAATGAAATTGCAACCATGAAAACAAATTAAAAGAAAGGTGGCAACGAATAAAATAAATTAAATTAAAACTTTTTAGTCTGCATTCCTTGTTTCAGATTTGATATTTTTCACATTTCTTAACATTACAGTTAATTATTAATTTATTATTTATTAAGTTACTAATTCCAATTTTTTTTTGGTGCTATAGGTTTCCTTTTGAGTTAGCCCACTACAATTACAAATATGCTGAAAGCCTTGGACCCATTTTGGGAGTATGGGACCCCTGATAGTGTGAGTCGGGCAAATCTATCATGCAAATTGTGTGG